>PKRV01000926.1:302896-583124 GCA_003709505.1 Hyphantria cunea
ATATATATATATATATATATATATATATATATGACAACTACTCTTGGATTCTGCTCAAGCTTTCTCTCGGGCAGAGTAGAGGCAATATGAAAGGCCAATAAATAAAAATATATATATATATATATTTTTTTTTAAATGATCTCCGATCGACCTGTAAATATTATTAAAGTTTGATATAAGTCTGAACACTATAGTTGTAAGAATGTTGTATTTTATAAACTTTGTAGCAATTTTATGTTATAATAAGAGTAATTGTAATTTCCTTTTAGAGTTTTATTTAAAATCGATATTTTTTTAAACTATTAAATCTGATAGCTTACTCTATTCAGACCTCTTAATATCAGACCTCTAGAAATCATATCATTCGAGTCCTTTCCAGTGTAAAACGTCTGAATACGCTGGAGCAGTTGTCAGTGGAAGCAGTACTCCTGACCCCGAAGTACCCGTACTGAAGTTGTCATGGAACAAAAATCTAAACAATGGCATTTCAACTGGCACTTCAAACATCAGTACTTGTCAACGAAATAAAACAAGACATTTAAATAGTTTGAATTCGACTACTGCGTACGGGAATGAAAAATGTTCTTGATTTCAAGTGGGAGCGCATTCCAGAGCAGTACCGCTTGGACAAAGAACCTTTAAGGACTGCCATATCTTTTCTTTATACAAAGAGACGTATGCATTAGTATAGTCAACGAAAACAATGTAGTACTCGCGATGGTAGGCTTTATACTTGTCTAAGACCTGATGAACAACACGAATGTGATCGGATCCCAGTGAGTCGGGATGTCATGCGGTGCGCGGTGCTGCGGTGAAGTCCCCAGTGAGTCGGGGCGGTTGCAGTGTAATGGCTGGCTGCTGTTTCGACGGGAGAGAGATGTTCTGCTTATATGGGCCGTAGGTGCAGTGTGCTGTGCCTAGACGCTGTTGAGGCCGTAGGGGTAACCAGGCTGGAGTGGTCATTTCCTGCGTATGGTGTATCCCTGTTGAGGCCGCGGTTTCTGGCTGGCTGAGACTTGCTGCGAGTAAACATAATGGTGGCGTGCTGACTGTTGATCTGATCCTTCGAAGGCTGCTTCCAATCATGTCGGGGTCATTGTGGAGGAACGGGTCCCATGTCCCTCCAACAGAAAGGGAGGATCCTCCGACCACTTGAGGTGATTATGCCTGATAGGCCACTGCCCAACGGTTGATGTTGGGAAGTTGTCGGCGCGAGAACATCTAATGCGCTATGCAAGATCGGTAGCTTCTTCGTACACTACGTTACTCCGTAATTCAGTGTATCTTCGGTAGATGGCGTTGTCATATGTTTTTGTTGCCACTGTATGTGGAAGTCCCCACAATGATGTCATTATAGTGTTGTAATAATGATGCAGGAAAAAGACGAATACATAACCACAAAACGTAAATATGTGCGTCACAATAACTTACAAAAGATTAATTAAAGTCTAGTCAAATGTCTGTTTGTTTATCATATCTAGTATATACACATAAATATACAGTAGGACTGTAATAGATTGTGAGTTTAAGAAGGGGAACCGAGCTACCATTAATGTCTCACTCATTCTAAAACCCATGTATAGTGCTCTCGCGCTCATACTCATGGTTGAGTAGTTTTTGTGTTCAGGGGATGTTTGGTCATTGCAATTTGTCTGACTGATTAAATATAACATTGTAATAGTTATCATAATAAGTATTTAAAAAATCAGATATTTAAAATACATTAAGTTTCTTTATCTTTCTTAGAGCTTCAAAGCGTCTGATAAAAGTTTTGGCCCATGGAAAGCGTCTGATTTTTT
This sequence comes from Hyphantria cunea, assembly GCA_003709505.1. Classification (NCBI taxonomy): domain Eukaryota; kingdom Metazoa; phylum Arthropoda; class Insecta; order Lepidoptera; family Erebidae; genus Hyphantria; species Hyphantria cunea. The sequence continues at coordinate 304,696 of PKRV01000926.1, forward strand.
TATATGACTTCAGAGTGATATTCTACAAAACATATATAAAAATCAGTCGTAAAAATTTGAGTTAAGTAACTCTGATTTTAAGTTACTTTTCTTACCTTTCACCGGGCAAGCTCCACAAACATTCAGGTATTAAAAAGTACATAAGAGACTATTGAAAATTAAAAGTTATATGCTTTAGAAAATAAGTTGTGTCTTACGGCTCTGGGATCTTGGATATAGTCCCAGAAATCCAACGAAATTTGAAATTATTGGTCGCTCTCGCGGAAGTACATTAGGTGGCTTGATTCAAGGGTTATGATGCCTTTTCTCTCTCTTCGAAACTCACATTACCCCAGGATATGCCACTGATTTCGACAATTTTCTACGTTTTAAAAATGTTTTTCCCAAGAGGCAGACTTCTAGCAAACTCAGAAATGAACTTTCGATTAGAAAGTAACAATATGCTAATTACGTTTTAGAAAAAATACGAGTTTGTATTTTTTAAAACAAATCGGCAATACTTTAACACCTAATATCCTGGTGTTAAATAAGTTGTTTTATTCCGGACTTATATTTTATGAGTATGTTCTGGTTTTCAGGTAAAAGAAATAAACATCCCAAGCTTATTCTTGGGCACGGCAGTCAATTTCCAAGATGATATATTCATCGTGATCCTGGTCACACCATTTGTTTACCAGGCCTACGTAAGACCTGTGCGCCTGAACTTTGACACCAATTTCGAGAGATAACAACTGGTACCAAATAAATTGGGGAAGGTGTATCTAACTGCAAATATTAATAAACCATTTTTGGAAAAAAAAAATAACACCAACTTCAAACAGTACTAAGAAAGAGCATTAAAAGTTCAGAAATAACTATAAAAACTTCCTCGCTGAGGTTCGATGCCCAGGTTGGGCCAAAGCTTTGTTGGGTGTTTCTTAATAAGGACCCAAAACATGGAAGTTTGACGGTGTTTACCGCCCGTGACTCGAAGAGCTCGTTAGCTCTCGCCGCATTGATCTCGATCTCGAGCTCCCTTCTTATGGGCTACTCGAGAAATTATGCGATTGGGTCACCAGTTTTCTAGCAGATAGAAGCATAAAGGTCATAATCGTCGGTGAATGCTCTGACTCCATATCTGTGAATGTCGGTGTCCCGTAAGGCTGTGTGCTATCGCCTACTTTGTTCCTCCTCCATATCAATGACATGCTGCAAATTAGCGCGGTTCACTGTTATGCGGATGACAGCACCGGTGATACCTTTTACACCGGCCGTGCCAGTATTTCTCGGGAAAACGTCATCGAGAATCGAAAATAACTTGTGTCAGAAGTTGAGACCTCCGTGAAAAAGATCTCAGACTGGGGTAGACTTAATTTAGTACAATTTAACCCTACAAAGACACAAATTTGCGAGTTCGCTGCTAAAAAACTGCCGTGGGTCGTATTTCCTCGTTTTGAAGATACTTCCCTACCTGCCTCAGCCAATATTGGAATATTTGGTGTCGACATATCGAGCGAAGTCCAGTTTCGTGACCATTTGGAGGGTGAGGCCAAATTGGCCTCAAAGAAGCTCGGTGTGCTCAACAGATCGACAAAATATTTCACTCCATCCCTCTGCCTTTTGCTTTATAAGGCGCAGGTCCGGCCTCACATAGAATACTGTCCTCATTTTTGGGCGGGGGCACCCCAATACCAGCTCCTCCCGTTGGACCGCATTCTACGGAGAGCGACTCGAATCGCCGATTCCCAGGAAGTTTCAATTCGGCTGGACTCATTGGCGCTGCGTAGAGATGTGGCTTCACTGTGCATCTTCTACCGCATTTACCATGGGGAGTGCTCCGAGGAATTGTTCGTGCTGATTCCTGCCGCGTCTTTCCGCCATCGTCCTTCGCGACAGAAATTTTAAATCATCATCATTAGCAGTCCACAACTGTGCGCTTTTCAAGGAACTTTTTGCCTCGCACAATAAAACTGTAAAATGAACTGTCGCCTGCAGTATTTCCGGACCAATACGACCTTCAAACCTTCAAGAAAAGGGCATACTCCTTCTTAAAAGGCCGGCAACGCTCTTATTACGCCTCTGGTATTGCGGGTGTCCATGGCGTCCTTAATCGCTTACCATCAGGCAATACGTCTGCTCGTTTGCCACCTACACCATGAAAAAAAAGGTGGCGGTACAACAACACATTATATTAGCACAAACTCATAATATTCTCCAATACACATTAAGTAGAATGGCTAGAATATGAATGACCCCGCATTACTCCAATCCACGGCATTTTATAACATCTCACAGGTCCAACCATATTTAATACTAAATTCCTTAGCAGATAATATTAAACCTTGTTTATCATAATTATTGTAATGATTATTAAAGTTATTAATATTTACATAAAAGATAGGTAACATTAAAGATTCATTACGCCGGAAGTACCAGTGTATAAAAAGAGTACAGACGTCATTATCAATATTTCTAAGTAGCACCGGATGATGTCAAGCAGAAGGCGCCAAGATATTATTATTAATTAAGGTAATAATATATTTTATACCAGGTTGGAATCGTTACTTATAACAGTAGCTTTTTGTTTTCTGTGGCATTAATTTTTTTTAGTTGTCCACACATTAAGTTCTCTTTATAATCTACAAATTTATTTTCTCTCTTAGTCCCAAACAGTCATATTACTAAATATTATCACAAAATTCCATACAATTGCGTATGGAATGGTCTGCAGTATATTGATTTCAAATGGCCTAAATATGAACCGTGTATCGCGTGACTGCAAAGTGTGGGAACCGGGACGTTCAGGGGGGGTTTAAATGTTAGTGAAACGAAGTTTGAAATTATTAAATAAACTGGCTTTCGCCCAAAGCTTCGCTCGCATTTAATGAAAAGTATCCTATGTTACTTTTAATACCCACAAGGATAATTTGTTTTTACGTGAAAGCACAAAAACAACATTAATGTCCCATTTATAATATTAAGTATGATACTAGTCGATCAGAGCAACTTGGTGCTCGGCTCTGAAGAGGAAATATTCCCAATTTTTTAAACATATTGCATGGATAATAATATTTCGGAGAATTAAAGTTATATATAGTCCCAAACTAAGCACAGCTGGTCATGCGGGTAATAGACAACTGATATTATTACATATATACTTTTTTTACATATAAAACATAGATGATAATGTTGTTCTCCTAGCCGATTTTGGCCACGGCGGCCAGACTCAATGGAGACCAGCCCACTCCGTATGATGAATTATAGTACACAAGTGTGTGCGCAAAGACAGGTACACTCACAGTTCCCTCACTTTCATAACCCTTGTTACAGTTATCCGACTCGCCTGGAGAGAGATCAGACGCAGGCCCGCCGGTATTACTTACTCTCCGAGTTAGGTCTTAGACCCTAACTTGAGACTCCGAGCTGTAATTAAGCATGTCTATTATCAGGAAAATTCAATAACACTTTTAGGCCTGACTTTCCCTAGACCTCATTATCTGTGATCCGTAAGTTTTAGCAATTGTTTTAGTATTTATACCCGCAGTTTCTCACGGGTAGTGTACATTGGAACTTCGGACTACCGACTTTGAACTACTACATCTGACTTTGAAAATATAAAACTTTAGGTTTTATTTTTATTTTCTTCTATACGAACCCTTTCCTGACAATAACAAACACATAAAAGTTAGAATTATCCAATTTGGTGCAGTCGATCGGAAGTTATGCACATACATACATTTCGGTAACTCATTTTTATTTATAAAGATTAAATATCCAATTGGCGTTCATAATCACTTCTGGTTAAACCACTGTAGTCTTTTCTATGATAATAAAATTGTTTACGCTATATAACATCACGCCATGACCAATGGGGAACACAGATACAGTTGCACTTTAATTCTTCAAGGAAGAGAGGTAAGTTTAGGGAGATATGTAGGTTAAATAGGCATACAGATATATAGGATATATGAGAAGTTAAATACTATGAAGTAGGTAGTTCACTTGTTCAAAAGGTAGTGGACAACACAGATTTCAAAACGAACGGGTCGGCTCGACCGGGGCGATACTACCCCCTCACGGAAGACCAACCTACAGTGTCAGCATTTGTGCTGTCGTATTTCGTTGCTGAGTGCGAGACTGGAAAACCAATGTTGCAGAAGCACCTTCCTACACTATCATAGGTCACTACCACCAAATTGACTACACGGTTGGCCTAGTGGTTTCAGTGGTCGCCACACCACTTCCTACTGCGCCAAGTTTTGTGGGTTCAAATCCTACATGGGACAACACTTTGTGTGATCCATAAATTGTTCTTCTAAGTCTGGGTGTACATTGTGTCCATCTCATGTATGTTTGTAAAGATCTCCGCGACACAGGAATGTATATTCCTAATGCGGGAGTTGACTTAAAAAAAAAAGAAAATATTGCATTGTTGCAATGTCCACTCCTCTTTAAATTCTACTCGTATCTGTCAGGCGAGTTAGTCACTTTGGTAGGGTTAATTATAAAGAAGAACAAAAAATATAGTTTGTTTATTTATTGTGTAATGTAAAATACAGTAATAAAGTTTCTTTTTTGATAATTCGTTATTTTTCCACCCATCCAAGTCGGGCCCTGCCGACGACTAGCATGATGACATCATCGCCTTGTGGCTCAACTGTGGGTCCTACTCTTGCAGTAGGATACGAGAAGGTTTGTCTTGGTCTCGGAGAACTCACAACCCCTGGTGAACTTGGTGATGCTGTGATACATAATATTTATAACTAAAAAAATAAATAAACTTACAGTGTCTGTTTTTTATTTTAGATTAATAGTTTTTCACTAAATGCATATGAAAGTATTCATGATACTTATCTATTTCCTGGAACGGCTAGATCGATTTTGACGATATTGTCACTGACAGTAGCTGATGATATAAGGAGTAGGTTAGGCTTCTGTTTTAAACTACCTTCTCCAGGCTGCGTTACCCGCGGCTGTCGTTGTATTGCAGCTTAGCAAACTTATACATTAAAGAAAAATACTAGACTACTTACCGTCGCCATGGCGACGCGAAAATCGCTAGCTGTGCGAGTGAGATGGAGAACACGATCGCCGCATGATAGAACAGGATGCTAATATTATGTGTAGTACCGCTAAAGATGAGTATATAGCCAATTGGTAACGGCTGAACCACTCATGAATGGAAATTTGACAGTCCTGTAATAAAAGAAAGAGATCGTTTTTTGTTTTTTCGAAAGACGGTCCCCATTTCATTTCATTGAAATTTTTTATAGGTTTTATCATTATTTTCATCACGACTAAAACTTGAAGACTCGAAGATTGAACTGAACTTGAAGACTTGAAGGCACTTGACATTGGTAGAAATAGTTGATCATCAAAAGAAGAAGCAGAATTAAAAAAAGAAATGTGTGTTTTCAGCTCTGACGCATGGCTAGACTAGACCGAGGGCCAAAGACAGCGTTGCGCCACAAGGTTCTTCGTTTTTTTATGTTTCGCACTTACTCGTATACCACGTTGAATAAGACGCATAAACACCAAAATTCTCGACACTTATGTCAATTTGATCGCGATGTACCATCCCTATGATAAGCGTTCTAGCGCTGTTTTCTTTCATAGCTAAGCACTCTAGCATAATGTCGAGATTTTGCTGTTCATGAAATTTAAACATGACAAACGTTAGTTAAGCAAGTTGGGTCAAGAAAGTAATTAATAAAACACACTCTAAAACGAAAGCATTAGGTTAGTACTTTGGTTGTTACTCGTCATTTAAAATGCATAATCTTCATAACTTTTGAAATCAAACTTTTCATTGCTAAAACTTATAGCCGATTTCTTTTATAGCTGTCCATCTGTCCACCATGGGGACCACTACTCTTGGATTCTGCTCATGCTTTCCATCAGGCAGAGCAGAGTAACTTATTCATAAATAACGGTTATTACCTTTTTAAAAGTAAATGTTGCCGAGCAGTTGTTTGGATAAAATTCGGGGCCACAGCACGACCATGGAGGTTTTATTTCTTCGGGTAGTGATGTACTGTAAGAAAATTTATTATTTAAGGATTTGAATGTATTAATAACTAGTTAAGAGCCGCGAGTCAGCTGCTTTCATAATCAGACACCAGTAATATTAGATCACTACGTTTTTTTAGTACAATTACTAACACAATCTGTCTGCCTTTTTCCAATTTTATCAGATCGGTGCAGTATATTTTATTTCTTCGATTCCACTCTATTACTCGTCATTTCACTATTAACTCCCTTCCTAACCATGTCCTCTTTCACACGAGCCATTCAACCTTTTTCTCACCTTCTTTCCTCTTCTTTTTTATTCTTCATAGCTATTACTTTCCTCACCACATTTTCCTCAAACCTCCGCATGACATGTTCATACCAAGACTGACTTATCATCCAGTTGGGCTACTTGCCGACTTCCTAATATACGCAACACCATTCCGGATTCTATTCTTAAATCTCGTCGTAGAAATCTGCGAAGTAGTTGTAGACAGAAAAATATAGGCAAAGTTTTAAACCAAAAAGAAACCTAAAATTTCTAAAGCCAAATTAAAACTAAAATAAACAAAAGACTCTTGTTATGCAAGAGGTTGAAGGTATATTTATCAAAAAAAGAAATATACACAACACATACATCTCGTATCACATTAGTTCCCTTAATAGTCCAACGTTTAAAACCATACAGGACGTCTGCAAGTCTGATAATAATGTTATATATATTTGTCTTTTTAGTTTCAAAGGTAATCTGGGTCACAAATTGTTCCCGTTGCTTGCTACCACTGCATCCATACTAGATTGATTCCATTCTGTAGAGTTCAATCGATCTCAGCGACGTATTGTTGGACAAAGGACCTTTATTAGACCTAGGTCTAGGTTAAAATAGGTCTAGTACTATTTTATTAGCAACCTTTTTGGTAAATATTTATAAGGATCGATCAAGTAGTTAGGGCTTTATCTTAAGTACTTTATCAATCCTCGTAGAATTTATATACATTAATTTGTATAATAATATAAATGCAATAGTAACCCTGTCTGCATGTGTCTCTTACGATTTTATGGTTAAACCGCTGACCGGATTTCAAAGAAATTTGGCATGGCTTTGATTCTTAAGAAATGACACACTGCGGGCGGAGCCGCAGGTAAAAACTAGTATATAATAAACCAATAAACAAAACCTTTTGGGATATTTATTAGATATATTACTTAGAATTTCTTTTGAGAATAATTTATAAAAAAATAAAAGATAATTACTTATATTCGCAGCACTTGAAAGTGATTCTCAGCGCATGTGTCCACTGGCCATCGTCTTGTAGGCCTTTCTGTACAAAATAAAAAAGGTATCATAAAACCATAATAATCCATTAACTGGTACAGTTTCGGTTCAAGTTACATATCTTATCATTGACAAATCCTTTATTATTACCCGTTTATGGCGGAACTAAAAAGAACGGCTGTAGTTGCGGTAGTTGATGCTTGTTTGTTCCACCGAAGTACCTTAACTACTCAACCGACTTTAATAAGTGACTTATCAACAGATTCCTAATAACAGCCCTGGTGTCATAGCTATATTAGTTAACGTATTGAGGTTATATTTTCTTATTTTTTTCTTGTTTAAACGAATGAAAGGCAGTCTACCCATTGTCCGTTTGTTCCGGCTAATCTCTGAAGCACCTGGACTGATTTCGACAGGACTTTCATTGGTAGCTAATGGTATAGGGAATAACTTAGGCTTCTCCTTTTACCCGCGGCGTTAACCACGGTTATTGTCGTACCGCGGGTAACACCGCTAGGCTTAGCAAGTATTTTCTTGGCAAGAATGTTCTTAGAGCATCGAGGCAGACATTACACATACAAGGTCATAAGTAACTCGACTGCACAGCTGGTCTAGTGGTTTTAGCGATCACCACACCGATTTCTAAAGCGCCAAGTGTTGTGTTTTCAAATCCCTCTTGGGACAACACTTTGTGTGACCCACAAATTGTTGATCTGAGCCTAGATATTCTTTGTGACCATTTCGTGTACTTTTCTAAAGTCATGTTTATTTGTAATACCGTTTTCTCTAAAAAAACCTGATCGTTGCATCCTTCAAAAACATGAAATCGTGTCACCCTGCCTCCATACATTATATACACTCGCCTCTGTCTGGGACCAGTGTGGACGAAAATTCCAATTAAATCCAGAGGGAATCTAGGCAAGGGATCCCGGTGGGCGGAGACGCCACCACGGCAGATTATTTATAATATAAAACCTTACCTCGGCCAAGTTACTTGAAAAGTAATACAGAAGAGCACATTCTAGCAACAGAAGTAGAAGAACAATGGCGGCGTACTGAAAAAGAAAATATTTACATTACTTAAAAGTAATAATTTACTTTCATTGTCAATAGTCGCTTCATTTAAGACCAAAATAAAACATTGCTACCAAAACAACGAATTTGGAAAAGCGTCATGTTTATAGATCTTTTTTATTCTAAAATTAGCAATTTTAATTTTAAAATTTTATCACAATTATGGTGCAATCCGTACGTATATACTTAATATTATAAACTAGTTTATTCCCGCGGCTCCACCCTCGTATATGTCGGTTATGGCGGCAAATAGTAGCCTATGTGTTATTCTGATGTATTGGGTATAAAATTTCATCCAAATCCGTTCAGTAGTTTTTGCGTGAAAGAGCAACAAACATCCTCACAAACTTTCACATTTATAATATACTAGTTTTTTACCCGCGGCTTCGCCCGCAGTGGAGCCATTAAATAAGTATGAGAGATAAAGGGTAAGGGTATAATAGAAATGAATCAATATGATAACTAAATTTTATTGCTTGGCTGAGATCAACAATATTTAAAAATTACTACATACAATGAAGTTTCAACGTCTTAAAATATGCTTTTGAAGTAGCTAAATTTGACGATTTTTTGACAAATATTTTTGTTATCTTTCGTAAAAAAAAATTTTTTTTAATAAAAGGTATCCTATGTTACTTCTAATACCTTCAAGAGTATATGTACATGATGATCATGTCAGTCAGGTTTCATGATGATCGGTTAAGTAGTTTTTGCGTGAAAGCGTAACAAATAAACTTACATTCGCATTTATAATAGTAATAGGGAAGTACAGATTTAGCTAAATGTCTGAACAGATTTGAATGAATTTTGGTATAGAGACTCTGTCTTTAGGTAGTTCCAATAACGATTGCCATAGATGTTCATGATAACCGACACCGATAGCTCTAAACCAAGTTACATAAAAAAAAATACTTAAGTATACAACACCTACTTACTCGCTTCTTACTCGCCTGACTTAGTTCCGTTTAAATTATATTCATACTAACTGAACCCCGCAGTATTACCCGCGGTACAACAACAACCGCTATTAAAGTTGCGAGGCAAAGTAAAATAATAAATTTAAAAAATCCTATAGATAGATAGAAGACTCTTTATTTGCACACTATAATATTACAGTTAGAAGAGAGTACATAAAATGTGAGACGGAGTGTACAAAGGGCGGCCTTATTGCTAAAAGCAATCACTTCCAGGCAACTTTAGTGCTAATCCTATGTGCGCCTCCTGGTTCTAAGCTATAATAATAATAATAAAAGCCTTTATTCGCTGACCTTTTTGAAATAACATGCTATTCTTATAAAATATTAATACTCTTAAATCTAATTAACGTAATAAAAATAATCTTTTGTAAGTTGGTCTGTGGACAAAAGCCTCTCCCAATTCTTTCCACATCTCTCTATCCATAGCAGACCTTCTCCATCCTTTAGGTAAATCGTCCTCCCATCTTTTGATATGACCTCCTCGTTGTCTTTTCCCGTTCCTCGGGTCTAAGTTACCTCCTCATCAATTTTCAGCCAAATCGGTTCAGCCTTTCTTGAGTTATAAATAATGAAACTAACAGGACTTTATTTTATATACATGAGATAAAGCCGGCTGAACCAGTAACCAACTCCAAACGATTTTGCAAATAATAAAGATTAGCACGATCATTTACTTACCATAAACAATAAGAATGGTGATTTTGAGATAGCCCCACAGAAGCCCATGAAGCAAACAAAGAAGATGAACGTGGCTACAGCGATCACTGCTATGCCTACACGCAGCGTCAGCATATCTTGAACCAAAGCCTGTAAAGGTAGCCAAACTAAGACAGCTGCCTGGTGACGAATTAAGAATAAGGAGTTTCACCACATCCATTCATCTCATGGGTGCTGTACAGGGGAATGAGGCTACAATTTACGCAGGACTACATCACTTTAAAAACAAAACTTGCAACAAACTTTATACCATCCCTTATATGGTATAGCAGGCCCAATTATATCCAACAGTGGACTGTTAAAAGCTGGTGATCTAATATGTTACATATCTTGGAATTGATGGCAACAGTTATTTCGAACAAATCCAAAAGAAAGAAAAGTTTTTTAAGTCTTTGTATGCACGTTCAAACGTACCACGTAAATCATAAACCCAATTTTAATGAATCAGGTAACAATAGATTCGTAATAATGTCCCAAGTGATATAGGTTCTATGATTTTTGTAAAAAGTTTCGAATTAGTCATAATTCGAGACTCAATACTACCTAGAAAAAAACAGAAGTTGTCTTTCTACCATAACCAAAAAAATATATTAATATTTCGGACATTTAACACACAACGCCATGTAATCCCAAGTTAAGCAGAGCTTATGTTATGGATACTAGACAACTTATATATACATATTATAATATAATAAATATTATACTTTTTTGTGTAAATACATACTTATTATCTACTTTTAGCTGCCTCGGTGCCTCTGGCGCAGCGGTAGCGTACGCAACTGCTATCCATGAGGTCTCTTGTTCGAATTCTGGGGCGAAACAAATGTTTGTATGATTCTAAAAAATATTTGTTTCAGAGTTTGGGTGTTTTCTATGTATAATGTGTATGTATTTACAAAAAAAAAGTATTTATGTATTCATATCAGTTGTCTACTACCCATAATACAAGTTCAGCTTAGTTTGGGACTAGATGGCGTTGTGTGTTTAGATGTTCGTAACATACATATAAAACAATCAAACTCCGAAACAAATATTTGCAGATGACACAAACGTTTGGGATCGGAATCAAAAATGAGGCTTTGCAATGAGTTGTTTTTATCTGAACATCATCATCTTCCTAGTCTTTATTATTCCCAAGATCATTTGGGGTCGGCTACTAATTCAACCGTTTTCACCTGAATATCAGTTTTTACACGAAGCGACTGGCTGGAATTCCGCAATCCTGAGGATGAACTGATCTCGAAGGTCTAACTAGTTGTCATTATATTTACAGGCACTGACTTCCCAATAGCGATTGCCATAGATATATCAAGACAATCGGGACCGACGGCTTAACGTGCTATCTGAGGCACGGGCAAGAAACACAGCCATCTTCCATACTTCGGGTTGCTATTAAAAATTTCCAGTAAAAAACTCCAAGAGCAGACAGAACCCAAGACCTCTTGATCTGCAGTCGCTTACGCTAAAAAATATTCAGAGATAAGACCTTAAATTTGTAGGCACCTTCATTCCTAACTAATATTACAACTATATTAGAACGAGTCACGGCTAAAGCGCTGAATTTTAATCATATTTAGCATTTTTTTTTTCACATGAGCCTGGCAAAGTAACTACTCTGCTTGATGGAGAGTATAAGCAGAACAGGCATTGTGAATGCAGACAGTGCAATAATGCAGCATGGTGACCGTGCGGGTTACGATGGTGGCCTATAGTGACCTAGTAAGAAGCTTCTGCATCATTGGGCACAGAAATGCTTTGAAACTTGATACGTTGATGATTGCTATATTTTACTGCAATCACAGACATAGACAGAAAAACTCAAAACGAAGCGGAAAGACTTGAAAAAAACTGATATTTAGGTAAACCGGTTATACTAGAAGCCGACCCCCAAATCTTGGAAATAGTAAAGGCTAGGAAGATGATGACCGACGTAGACAGAACCACAGGCAAACTGTACGGTTAGTCTAGTGGCTTAAGTGGTCGCCAGCCGCTTTCTTCGTTGTGGGTTCAAATCCTACATGGGACAACACTGTCCGATCCACAAATTGTTGATCAGAGTTTGGGTGTTCTTTCCGTTTCATGTATGTTTGTTAAGTCCCCCGCGAAACGGTATATATCTAATACTTTTAAACGACCAATTCTTGTATCATCAAATTAAAAATCAAATCAACAACCCATAATATCCCACTGCTGGGCTCGAGTCTCCTCTCAGGAGAGGGATAAGGCCATATGTCCCCACGCTGGCCAAGTGCAGGTTAGGGACTGGCAAGACTACGTTGTGGCTACATAATCTTGCCGTTGGATGTTTTAAGCTGCTCAAAGTCCTCCAACTAAGCTTCACGACTGTTATCCTTTGATAACAACCGAGACCGACTGCTTAATCTCCGATAGCGGAAACGCTCATGGTAACATGCCACCAGTGGTCATCCTTCTAGGTACTGACCGCGCCGTCGTTGCTTACCCTCAGTGATTATTTCTAATCACCGAATGCAACTGGGCTATGAGCGCCTTTGTATATATATGATCTAAATCTCGGAAACGGCTACAACGATTTTAATGAAACTTAGTGTACAGGGGGTTTCGGGGGCGATAAATCGATCTACCTAGAAAACTTATTATTATTTTTTAATGGACAGAGCTAAGGTCGTTCATCCCGGTACTATTCCTAATGCAAGATTTGTCTTTTTAAAAATAATACGTACTAATACGCTATAAAGTTATTAGACTCCACAATTCAACACAATCTACAATAATATACTTCTAAACTTAAATTAACTTATTACTATAACAAACAAATATATAAATGTGATTTCTTATCATGCTATCGTATATATTACCGTGCGACCCAAAAACTTGTTTGAACAATATCGTGTCTATCAAATTTGTCTACAGCATAGTGAGTGTTTTGATAATATCTTCAAAACCATCTGATGTAGGACGTACCTAATTGTCTTTTCTATTTGATCGAAATCAACAAATAACTGTTTAAAAAGAAAAATATTAAAAAACTCCACTACGTTAAGACTCGAAACTACGAACGGCTGCCTCGGTGGAGCCGTGGTAGCGTACGCGACTGCCGTCCATGAGGTCTCGGGTTCGAGTCCTGGGTCGGACCAAATGTTTGTATGATCTGCAAATATTTGTTTCGGAGTTTGGGTGTTTTCTATGTATAATAATAATAAATAAATAATAATAAATATTTCGGACATCTAACACACAACGCCTTCTAGTCCCAAACTAAGCAGAGCTTGTATTATGGGTACTAGACAACTGATATGAATACATAAATACTTTTTTTTTGTAAATACATACATATTATACATAGAAAACACCCAAACTCCGAAACAAATATTTGCAGATCATACAAACATTTGGTCCGACCCAGGACTCGAACCCGAGACCTCATGGACGGCAGTCGCGTACGCTACCACGGCTCCACCGAGGCAGCCGTTCGTAGTTTCGAGTCTTAACGTAGTGGAGTTTTTTAATATTTTTCTTTTTAAACAGTTATTTGTTGATTTCGATCAAATAGAAAAGACAATTAGGTACGTCCTACATNACCCATAATACAAGCTCTGCTTAGTTTAGGACTAGATGGCGTTGTGTGTTATATGTCCGAAATATTTATTTATTATTTATTTATTTATTTAATAATACATATATAAACTTCCAAAGCGATTTCCCTTCCTTTTGACTTTCCCAGTCGGGTAAAAAACATTTTACACTCAAAACCGTGTGTGTACTTGTTAGGTCACCCAGGTACGCGTGTTTTACCCGACTGCGAAAGAAGAGGGGTTATGTTTTTCCAGTGTATTTATGTATGTATATTTCTTTGGCACGCCCTAGAGCCTAAACGGCTTGTCGTATGTGAGTTCGTATACGTGAGCGGTGTCAATAGATTTGTCTTAGTCGTGAGAGTGATAATGGGTACATCAAAACAAATAAAAAACTTTTCTTTTAAGTTTTTTCTATCTTTTCAGTTCTTTAATGAATTTAATAAAGGTGGCAGATATTGACAAAGTCGGGTTTTTATTTTAAATAATGTGTTACTCATTTAGTTCTACAAATCATCATTTAATATTTTATTTAGATTCTATCACTATACATAATCTCACCATTTGATCGTGCCAATGAGGGAACAGGTATCATGTCCCTTTAAAAAAAACCAATCCCTTGAAACAGCCTAGTGACAGACAGACAGACGGATAGGTGGCGGGTTCGACTCCCGCCCAAGACAAAAATATATGTAATCAAGATTTTAATTTATCCTGTGTACCCGTTGTAATTTATTTATAAATACCTACCCGCGGCACTACAATAACCGCAGGGCAAAGCTGGTCGTACCAACTCAGAAACCTTTGTGGGCTCATGTACAACACTTTTCCGAAGATCATGACATGATCAAATGCATAGTTTCTATAAAAGACATACAGACAAACATTCAATATCCTTACTTACTTGCTGGAACACAGGGCAAGCACTGTTTCACACCGGTTTCCTGTGAGGGCGTGGTATCACTCCAGTCGAGCCGGCCTATTCGTGCCACGTTTCTTTTATTATTATTTCCTTTTAATTTTTCCTGTGATTGATTTTGATTTGTTTTTTTTTGAATTTCAATGTTTCGCTGTCAACTAACGTAATATTGGTTTATAAAGTTATCAATTAATTATAAAATAAATAAATGAATAAAATATTATTTTCGAACCCCTAACACATAACGCCATCTATTTTCAAACTAAGCAGAGTTTGTATAACTAAAGTAAGATTGACTGATGAATACATGACACGTATACTTTTTTTAGTAAATATATATAACATCCAAATACCGAAACCGTTTTTTTCGTGGAAGAGCCACACTTGGGCATGAATGAGCCGGCTCGATCGGAGTGGTACCACGGCCTCACAGAAAACCCAGTCAAACAGCGCTTGCGATGTTTTTCACCGAGTGAGTAAGGATACTGGAAGCCCATACCCCAATAAATCTTGGAACTTTCCAAGTTTATGATAAATGGTCTTGTTGAGATATCTACGAGTGACACTGGTCTAGGCACTGGGCAACTGCGTTGCAGCGTATGACAGAACTAACGGAAGGAGTGCGATGAGCGGGTGGTCGGCCTAAAGAGTCGCGCCCTCATATCGAACTCTCTTCCTGGAGTTTTCACTGAGGTCGGTTCAGCTTTCATTTTTACTTGTACATAGTACGCCTGGAAGGTACCGAGCGTTTAAATACCAGGAACAAAGCTGTGTCTTTAAAATTATACCTCGATGGCTAGTAGACGGGTTGGTAGAGGATTTGTGAAAAGATCTTTTCTCCGTCCCCAGTTTGTTTCCCCAGGCGGCTCTTACGACCCCCAAGGGTTGAACGGAGTCTTGACACTCAGTATTCTCAATCCGTCAATGTACGTAATAGGAAATGTAGCATTAAAATGGGTTAAGTAAACAATACAAAGTGTTGGTAAGGCTGCATTTGTGAGACATGCAAAGCTTTTGTTGTGCGGCCTAGTTTTGAATACAGTGTAAATTACCTTATGACCTGATTATGTCGATACGGTGTCGTGTACGCTATCTCCTAATGACGTGGAATTATTTTCAACATCATAACATTGTAATATAAGTTTTTTCCTAGTGGTTCCGCCTTCGTGTTTATCAGTTATCACGTTAAATAGTAACTTATGTGATATTCTGATGTATTAGCTTTATAACTGCAAAGTAACATCTAAATCTATTTAGTTTTTTTTGCGTGAAAGAGTAACGAATATACACAAATGCAATTAGGTATAATATTGACAGGGAATGATTTTCTAACCAATATCTATAAAAATAAAGAAAACTGAAGCGTCTGTTTATAATTTTAAAATAACAACTCTTCATTAGATGCAAATGAAAGTATGTACGGTATTTATATAAAAAATGACGGTAAAAATTTTCTGCCTGTTTTTCTATTCCGTTTAATCTCTGGAACGTTTTATTTTGACGGATTTAGACGGGACTTTAACTGACAGATAACTGATGACATAAGGAGAAATTTAGGCTACATTTCTAGTCCTCAATGTGAACCGACCTCTACCGAATATAATATTGATAATGCCGAAAATATTAAGGTGCCAACTGTGATGTTATAAGGATGTAAATAATATTACTGCACCTAATACTGATGGCTCACTAAATACTAAGTATGGTCTTTGAATATCTAGTGAATTCATCACAAATTAGAATGAGGTCGCGACCGTGCCACGCTGTGTCATGCACATTATTGAACGTCTGCCACTGTGGTATTTGTGTTATCGTACACCTGGTAACAAACCAAGAAGCAGGTCACTACGCTTATTCATCCTTTGACTTTGTAAGAATCGAATAAGGGAGCTACACAGGACAACAGTACTTTACATAAACATACAGATTACATAAACTTTATACATACCCATTTGGTCAGTGTAGGTCAAAAACGATTTACTACAAGAGGCCTATTAAAGGCTATTGATGTATGT
The DNA here is from genome assembly GCA_003709505.1 of Hyphantria cunea. Taxonomy (NCBI): domain Eukaryota; kingdom Metazoa; phylum Arthropoda; class Insecta; order Lepidoptera; family Erebidae; genus Hyphantria; species Hyphantria cunea. The sequence continues at coordinate 321,216 of PKRV01000926.1, forward strand.
ATGTAAGAGCTCATAGCCCAGTTGCACTCGGGTAAGCAACGACGGCGCGGATGGGTGTCCGCTGGTGGCATGTTACCATGAGCATCTCCGTGATTCGGAGATCGCGTTAAGCAGTTAGTCCCGGTTGTTATCATAGGACAACAGCCGTGAAGCTTAGTTGGAGACGTTCGCGCGGCTTAAAAACATCCAACGGTAAGATAACGTAGCCACAACGTTGTCTTGCCAGTCCCCAACCCGCATATGACCACCTTAACCCTCTCCTGAGGGGAGACCCAAGCCCAGCAGAGAGACATACAACCCATAAGGGTTGTTGATGATGTATGTGCTATTCAAATTGTCATCTATCAAAAGTCATAAGTCTCATGAACCAGAAATCCAGTTTTAGCATGTTCCAGTCTATGATTTTTTTATATTTTACAGTATATTACAGTGTTATTATATTTTACAGCACTGTCTATATATATATAATTTTGCTTCTATGTGCTGAAGCTTCCCGAATAAAATAAAATTGATGTGGTGATGGATAAGGCACATAGGAATCACCACCTTTATCCTCCCATGGGTGTCTCAAGAGCTGACTAAGGAAACTAACGACCATGCCAACAGCACTACACAGAAAAGGAAATCTTGACACAAATTATGAACTGACCAGTCTGGTCAGCATGCCGAAACCTCCTGTGTAAAGTGAGGCCTATGTCTACCTGTGACACTTTTATTTCACAGACAACGGTCTGGTCTCAAACTACACAAAACCTGTACTATAATAACTACTGTTATAGGTAACGATTCCGACTTCGTATAAAATATTTAATCATAACCTTATAATAAAATAATCCAGTAAATAGTTGATTCATATTAAACAATATTAATACCTTGACGCCTTCCGCTTGTCAGCTTCCGGCGCTACTTACAAATATTGTTAATGAAGTCTGTCTGTACTCTTTTTATACAATCGTACTTTAATAAATCTTTAATGTTACACAATCGTGTATTATCAAATAATAATTGTAAGCTAATAATCATTAGAATAATAATGACAAGCAATGCTTAATATTATCTATTAAGTTTGGGGATTAGTATTGAATATGATCGATTCTGTCAGATGTTATGAAATGCCGTGGATTGGAGTAATGCGGGGACATTTATATTCTTGCCTCACTGGATGTGCATTAGAGAATATTATAAGTATCATCATCATCAGCCTATCGCAGTCCACTGCTGGACATAGGCCTCTCCAATTTCACGCCACTTATTTCGATCTATGGCTTCTCGCATCCAGCTCCTGCCAGCCGTCTTGCGCAAATCATCGCTCCACCTGGCTTGTGGACGTCCTACACTACGTTTGCCGAGACGCGGTCTCCACTCAAGAACTCGTTTACCCCAACGGTTATCGGTTCTTCGGCAAATGTGGCCAGCCCACTGCCACTTCAGCTTGCTAATCCTGTGGGCTACATCGATGACCCTGGTTCTTTGTCGGATCACCTCGTTTCTAATGCGATCCCTTAGAGAAACGCCGAGCATATACCTCTCCATTGCACGCTGAGCGACTTTAAACTTATGGACCAGTCGAACCGTAAGTGTCCACGTTTCGGCTCCGTAAGTCATTACGGGTAGGACGCACGCATTGAAGACTTTCGTCTTTAGGCACTGTGGGATCGATGATGAGAAGACCCGACGAAGTTTCCCAAACGCTGCCCAACCTAGCTGGATTCTTCTGTTCACCTCGTCCTCAAAGCTGTTTCTACCTAACTGCAAAGCCTGCCCGAGGTATACATATTTTTGAACAACTTCGAGAACGGCACCGTGTACCGCAACCGGTTCCGGTAGTACATGTTCATTGAACATGACCTTGGTCTTGTCGAATTATAAGTATGTGCTAATATAATGTGTTGCTGTTCCACCATCTTGACTACGCGCGTTATATTATAGACTAGCCGACCCTTGCTCACTTCCTTGGGCGTTAACTACCCTCTTTTCTTCAATTTCATTTACAAATACTTTTTTTGTCAATCATAATAAAATGAGGTCTATATCACTCCTGAATAGTTAGAAACTATTAATGTCTTTATAATAATAGTATAGATAAATTACACCCAGACAGAACAAATAATTATGTTCATCACTTAAAGTTCTTTTTAGCAATCTAATATACATTACATTACATTACAAAAAAAGTCGGAAAATTCCGTCACCTGTGTTCATGCCTAATTTATACTTTTACTATCAATCCGCAAGTAACTTTATCTGTCTGTTACTTTGTCACAGTTTTTATTAAATTTGGCAAATCAAAGTATCTCCATTTTTGATTGAAGGACATAGGGGCTGTTCAAGTATTACGTAAACACCATAGGGGGCGGGGGTTTTTGCTTTGCTTATTTATGACATGAGGTGTAGGGGGGTCTTACGTAATGATGGATGGTGATTACATAAGCAATAGTTATTGACTTTTTTACACGTATGGCAATCCACACATTGTTAATGTTTGAAAACGAAACGCATTTCTGGGGATTCCCACAAATATTGAAGGTATATGTTTAGGTACTCACTTATGAAAGTGCACTAATAATTATTTTTCACTATTATTATTATTAATCTGCAATATTGTTCACTAATTTTTTTCCGTTAATCAATTGTTTCGTTTTGGTATGACAGACTATAGACGTACTAAACACTATAGAAGACCTTGGCCAGGTCGAGGCAAATGGTCAAGGACTCCCCATGCCTATCAATAGGCTTACCGAAAAGGCGTGTGACGTGCGCTAGAAGATCGCTCGTGGATCGCCGATTAATGAGATCCGAATTGTAAGATCAATAAATTGCCAAACATTTAGCAAGGAGTGATCTTCCAGGTATTGGTTCTAAGCTGGAGTACCAACTGGGTGAGTTTATGCGTGAGCCCGGCTACGCGTTCGTGCTAAAATCAGCGTGGCTCTACTGCCTACATATCTCACAATTAAGCCAGTCCTTAAAAGCTTGAACATCCGTCTTTTAGCCACATTTACCAGTACTTTTTTGCAAACCTAACAATCTAGGTCGTGATCTTTAAACACATTCAATCAAACCTGTCGCAAAATTCTTTTTTTTTTTTTGTGCGAGGCTCTACACACCAACGTAGTCATGATCTGAATCTCTCGCTCACGATTAAAGTCTGGTTTGAATTATCTTATCTTGAAGCCGTTCAAGATAAATAAATAACTTCAGCAGATTTAGTCGAATACCTTTATAGTTGTAGTGAAAGTTTTCTTTTATGGAATCGAGGGCAAACGTGCAGATGTGTCGCCTGATGGTAAGCGTTTACTGCCGCCCATGGACATCTGCAACATCAGAGGCATCACAAGTGCGTTGCCGGCCTTTGGGGGAAAGGGAGAAGGATGGGGATGGGGGGAGGGGATGGGGTGTGGGCCTCCGGTATCCTCACTCACTCGGTGAAACACAGCTCAAGTGCTGTTTCACACCGATTTTCTGTGAGGCCGTGGTATTACTCCGATCGAGCCGACCCATTCGTGCCGAAGCGTGGCTCTCCACGGTATTTCCCCGCGGAAGTTGTTCGATCTTGGAAAAATTTGAATCACAAAACATTTTTTTTTCAAATTATTTCATTTTATCATTTATTAGGCCAATTCTTCGATATTTTCTAAATTTCCTTCATGTACCCCAACTAAAAGCCCTACATATAATAATGTTAATGCAAGCATGGGGGAGGGGGGAGTAAGAGTGCTGCTCACTTTGCTGCCAAGGAGGGTGAGGGGTAAATATTTGCAATAAGACTGCTAACGTAATATTTGAACGGCCTCTAGGCTACTTTTAATCACGATAATCGAGACACACGCAGGCGGAGCTGCAGGTGAAAGTAAGTTCTCAATTAATTGAAAGACTACATTATACTTTATGAAAAAGCTATTTCTGTCGCGTAAATTATTTAGCTTGACCCACATACGAGGTGCGGTTATCATAAATTATTCAAGAATGTTACGAGAATATTACTGTGTATCTACTGCCTATTATGATGTTTTCATGGTTCGAAGTTTTATAAATAACTTACTTTTGCCCGCAGCTTCGTTCACGCAGAAATAAAATATATATTATAATGCATCACAGGAATAAAAAGTTTCATACAAATTTTCATCCTTTATTTTACCCCTTAGCATTTCTAAAATTGCTTTCTTAGTGCTCACTTACGTTATATAAAGAACCTACATGCAAAATTTCAGGATTTTAGTTCAGAGGTTTGGGCTGTTCGTTGACCTCTAGGTATCCTAGTTCGTCAGTCACCTTCCTTTTTTATATATAAATATAAATTTGATTGAAATTGGGGCAGCGGTTTAACAGTGAAAGTGTAACAAACAGAAACAGAATTACTTTCCAATTTATCATATTAGTATGCACTAGATTTTGATTGAGCTTCGCCTGCATGTAGTTCATAATCGTCCTTCGTAAAGAATCAAAGTAGGAATCACCATGCTGAATTTCATTGGCATCAGTGTAATTGTTTAGCTGTGAAAGAGTAACAGGCCGATAGACAGACGAAAAGACAGAAGGATTTATTTTCTAATTATTCGAGAATTTATTCGGGTAAAACAGATATTAAAACAATCTTTAAATAATTTGGCACATCGTGATAAAAATTGAACTCAATCATTTCAATTTCAATAACTTTATCTGGAACGACTGCTCTCAGACCCCCATAACCAAGGTGTAGGGGAAATTGTCTATAGATACTGATGCTGTTGCCGTTTTCTGAGCTCCAACTACTCGAACGATTACCACAAACCGTGACCAACGACTTAACAACTTAACCTCTGAGGCACGGAACCATTCGAATGTGATAGAAATAGTCACCCATCTATAGGCTGACCAGGCGTAGCTTACTTAAAATTACCACGTCTTAGCCTCCTTTTTTTTATTATGTTCCTTCATTTTAACACACAACGCCATCTAGTCTCAAACTAAGCAGAGCTTGTACAATAGGTACTAGACAACTGATATTAACACTTTATAACATTTTTTTGCATTTTTTTGTAAACCCAAACTCCGAAACAAATATTTGCAGATCATACAAACATTTCGTCCGACTCGGGAATCCTGACACCTCTAGCACAGCAGTCGCATTCGTTACCACGGCGCCACAAATGCAGTGTCTCCTCTCTTTCATATATTGATGTGATAACCTCTTATAAATCGAGGAACGCCGGCTGCACGCACGAAAAATCATGACTCTTTGTCACGTTCCACTTGCGTGTAAGCGAGAGCGCAGAAGAAGTTTTCTTATGATGTAGTCACGTAAAATTTGTCCATAAAACGACTTTACAGACAACCAATTTTTTTTATTCTTATTAATTCAATTTAAATCAATTCTGTACATGTTGCAATATTCGTCAGTTATACAATCGGGACGAATTAAAACAAAATTTTTGAGACACTAAACTTCATATTATTTTGTAATGGCCAAAAAAAATTGACAATAAGTATTTTGTTTACTTACCTTGAGGGTAGCACTTCCCGAAGTATTGATCACGCTGCTCAAAGAGCTCGGAGACGTGATGATCCAAAGACCAAACGCCAACATTAACACGCAGATTACCTGAGCATAGAGAACCTTTCTTCAAGTAACTTAAAAAATCAATCAACATAATTTACACACACATCTCACACACGGCAATCGTACTTTAAATAAATAACTACGAACACAGAAAAAAATCAAATCACATTGTGGCGACTTCCACATACAACGCAACAACAGAAACACGCTACAGTGACATCTACCTAAGATACGTCGAACTACGAAGTAATTAAGGAAACTAAAAAACTACCAATCCTAAATCGCGCAATAGAAGTTCTAGCGCCGATTACCATATATACAACTTCAACATAGGCCTCTCCAATTTTACCCCACTTAGTTCGATCTATGGCTTCTCGCATCCAGCTCCTACCAGCCGTCTTGCGCAAATCATCGCTCCACCTCGCCTGTGGACGTCCTACACTACGTTTGCCGAGACGCGGTCTCCACTCAAGAACTCGTTTACCCCAACGGTTATCGGTTCTTCGGCAAATATGGCCAGCCCACTGCCACTTCAGCCTGAACATGAGCCTGGTTCTTTGTCGGATCACCTCATTTCTGATGCGATGCCTTAGAGAAACGCCGAGCATAGCCCTCTCCATAGCACGCTGAGCGACTTTGAACTTATGGACCAGTCGAACCGTAAGTGTCCACGTTTCGGCTCCGTATGAAACCCGTTCCTCCACAACATTATTTTTGTCCTAGTGGGAATCGAATCTCCTACCTCTGTTGAACCAGCCCGGCTCACTATTTGATTGATATTTTGAAAGTAATTATGTGTATAATGCATTATTATTCGTTCCCTATTTATTTAGTATTCACTATTTAACAAACTCCCAGAATCGGCAAAAAGGGTCGGCCTCCGGTAGCCTAATACACTCGGTAAAAAACAAATCAAGATTTGTATTTACAGTTATTTTCTTAAGGCCGCGCCATTTTATCATGGCTATTAATAATTTTTAATACACTTTTAATTATTCTGGCCTTTAAACTTGAGGCCAATCTTCTAAGTGTGTCATTGCTATCGAATAGCATTGAGCAGGTCCTCCATTACTGTCCTTGTGACTTTGACCTTGTTATTGTCAACAGGTGTTTAAAAAACGATCTATGAATTTTGTAAGGGTACCGTAGCTCTGAATGACAACAAAATCTCTTTTCTATTGAATGGGAGGAAAACCCTTTCAGATTTTTAACTTCTAGGGAACGTAGAAGGCATGAGCATCTAAAGTTTTCACAAAAGACCATGTGATTTCGGCTTCTCCTAGAATCGACAACAGGATTAACTAATCTCCTTGCCGGGAGGACAATAAAGACCCAAATAAGATTATTCGTGGTCGGCCTGACCATCTATCACTATTCTATTTATGCTGGACAAAGGCCTCCCCGAAGGTTATCCACAACAGTCCTCTCAGTTCTATGCTGTACGTATTCAAAGACTTCCCACAACTTTCACCAAGTCATTAGATCACCTGCAAAATTGCCTGGCAAGTTGCTTAACTTAAATAAAAGTGGGTGGGGTACAGTGCTCGTAGAATCTATCGATATATAATTGAAAATGAATCACTGAAATTTATGTACGCGCATAACTGCCGATCGGCTGCACCAAATTGGATAATTATTCCTTTTGTGTGTTTGTTATTTTTAGAACAAGATTTTTTTAGAAGTAAATTAAAAAAAATTGGAAGTATTATACTTTCGAAGACCACCATACACTAATCGTTGCTGTTGTTCACTACCCGTGGGTAACTAAGTGGAGTATAAATACTAAAATAATTTTTACTCTAAATTTAGAACATAGACACAAAAATATGGGGCTACGAAGATCTCTGGGTAAAAAAATTTTTTCATATAAGTATTGTGTATACATGCATATGCATTTAGTAAAAAGCGGTTATGATAATATTACAAACAGACACTTCAATTTTCTTTATTTGTATAGATAGCTGACCTACGTAAATTTGTCTGCGTTTCTTTTCAATCATGCTCGGCTCCTTTTGGTTTAAGCGTGATGTGAACTATCCTATATTATCTTACGCTATTTTTATTTTATATATTTCATAAATACAAAAATCATATTTGGGTATGTTGCTTTGTGTAGATTGATTGCTGCGGGCGGGCTCTAGTGAACCGTAACTACAGGTTTTTTTAAACCTATTTCAGGCAGCCTCTCACGAAATTACCTGAATATAAGGGATCTTGTAAATCACATAAAAAATGTGGGAGTAAAGAAATAGCTTTATTATTAAACCTTAAATATGTTTATAAAAAAAAAATTAAAAGTCGGTGATGTATAGTTTCGGAGTCAATGTGACCGATCACGTAATAATTCTCTTGAGCATTATAATCTATACAAATAAAAATGAACCGCCCAATAATTTTATTAAGCGCAAAACTGGAGAAACGTTGGACCAACTCGGTTAATTTACTTTTAAAATATCTTCGTTAAAACATAAGGTTTAAGTACTAGGTAAAAGTTCCTTAGGACCAAAAAACCTAAAATATACAAGTAAAATAGTAAAAACAACACTCATTTATTTTTCTTTTAAACAAACAAACAACAACCCATAATGTCCTACTGCTGGGCTCGGGTCTCCTCTCAGGAGAGGGTTAAGGCCATACGTCCCCACGCTGGCCAAGTGCGGGTTGGGCTCCAACTAGGTTTCACGACTGTTATCGTATGATAAGAACCGGGACCGACTGCTTAACGTGACCTCCGAATCACGGAGACGCTCATGGTAACATGCCACCAGCGGTCACCCATCCAGGTACTGACCTCGCCATCGCTGCTTACCCTCGATGATTGTTACTAATCACCGAGTGCAACTGGGCTATGAGCGCCTTGCGACTGGGCTATGAGCGCCTGTCTTTCTGTTGTACTGAAATAAATAACTTTGACCAAGAACGAAGGAACTAGTTTTAAATAGTTTTTTTTAATCTATACTAATATTATAAATGTGAAAGTTTGTTAGGATGTCTTTTACTCTTTCACGCAAAAACTACTGAAAGGATTTGGATGAAACTATACAGTAATATAGCTGATACATCAGAATAACACATAGGCTGCTATTTGCCGCGATAACCGACATATAGGCGGACGGAGCTGCGGGTATGAACTTGTAGTTAATAAAGTTCGATCGATTATATAAAATTAATATAAAATAAGTCCGTGGGCCTTAAAAACATGGTAAATCTCTGAGCATTATTGATTAATTGAAATAAATTTTATCGTACGGCAACTTTTAAAGAGAAAAACTTAAGTTGGCTTCTGTTTTTTTTATATGCATGTAAAAAACAGTAAAACCTTTACTTATTTTACATAAAAACAGCCTTTCTATAACCGTATTTATAACACTCACTATATGCTGTGCCTCTCAAGGTCAACCTCATAAAGTTCGTGCCATTGGCACTGTTTAGCATTGAAAGAGACCTTGGTTTCTAACCCTGGTAGAAACACATGTGAAAATAAGTTATGATTTAAAAGTCCTTGCTTAAAAACTGCAAGAATGATTGTATTCTTTAGAAATAAGGATGTGGATGTCTACATAGAGCAACACGGGCCACGGGACGTTGGTGAATGGCCATAGGCAGCGATAGATAGATTTGCGGGAAAAATGTTCAGACATACATATTTTAGACCCGCATACAAAAACAATCCCCTTTCACTACGAACTAACGCTTAAAAATTAAAACAAAACATTCAGAACACACACGCACACACGCACAGGCACACACACACACACGCTCGCACACATAACACATAACAGTGTAATATGCATGTATGTCCATTTTGACTTAAGCTTTGACTGAGAGGAACGCCCGTTTATGGCTACTCTCTATCGCTACCGTGTCGCCATAGGATGTATATTTGTATTTAAAACGTAAGGAAATACATACCATTATTATAAGGTTAACGATGTACAAAACAGAGGCAGCTAACTTTGATGACAAGCTTGTAGTTTTTGCCATTTCAAACCTGAAAATAATACATTTATTAAATAGAATAGAATATAATATACTTTATTGTACAACAGATATATCAGTTTACATAAATATATAGTTTAGATAATACATCAATTGAATTACCGTGTACGGCGGCCTTATCGCTAAAATATAATTTCTTCCAGGCAACCTTGGGATGGAAAAAAATATATTAAAAAAACACAAATACGAATCTATGGGCTGTTTAGGTGCGAAAAGAGAAAAAGGGGAAAAAAAGAATGTAAAGGTTAAAAGTAATTTCGATAATTAGGTATATCATCTCTTGAACTTTTAGACATAAATGATCACTACTAAATAATTATTGTCATTATTGTAACTAGTATATAAATGGCTAGAGAGTCTTACTCGTAATGACTGACTTTTTTTCATCTAATAACTCATATGACAAGACAAGACTGAAGCGGTATTACGGCCTCACAGGACTCACTCACGGGCTTAATACGAAGTGTTACCTCCCCTATTCACCCCATGGTGTATAAGAGCCGATCATTGGAGCAATCTACGTAAGACAACACACCACCGTGGGAGAGCCATGTTTCGGCACGAATGGGCCTGCTCGACCCAAGTGATACCACGGTTTCACAGAAAACCAGTGTGATAAAGCGCTTGCGCTTAATTTCACCGAGTGAATGAGGAAACTGGAGGCCCATATCCCAACCCTTCCCCCAATCCACCTCCACATCCCCCAAAGGCCGGCAACGCACTTGTGACACCTCTGGTGTTGCGGGTGTCCATGGGCGACGGTAATCGCTTACCATCAGGCGATGCGTCTGCTCGTTTGCCTCCTATTCCATAAAAAAACAATATCACTGCACCTGACACTGGTCTTTTACCCGCAGTGAACTTTTAAGGTTCTTAATGTGTACCCAACAATTAAATGAGAGGCTCAATGCTCTATGATGATTGTCTATAATTACATAAAAAAAATATTCTTATCAAACATCTACATCTAATATTGACAACAATTACCTTCAATATGAGTTGTCCCACTTTGTTTTGTCTACATAATGATATTTAAGTAACAAATATTGGCTGTATCTGGGTTAGTCATTAATCATAATCGATTCATCATTGTGACATGCAATTATACTATGAAGCCACTTTTGATGGATAAATTTATTTTTATTTTTGTAAATATATAAACAGACGGACACGGTGATTTAGAGGTTGGTAATTCTGATGGAATACTGAGTTATAGATTAAAGGTTTGATTCCCATTCTGCGAAACGATATTGTGCCAGCCTGTGACCACGGTTAATGCAACCTGATCGAAACGTCAGACAAATCAGAGGTATGTAATAACTTGAAATAAGTGATCGCGTTAATTCCCGTGAAAATAATTGTGTAACGTAATCATGAAACGCGAAAGTCTAAAAGTAAATTTTATTATCTTTTTATGTCTATGATATTGTTTTAATACGCTACTGGCTCTACACTGGTACGTTTCGTGGTTTCATTGCTGGACAATTTAAAAAACAAATAATATGATAACAAACAATCTTTGATATGGCTTGTATTACGTGTCAAAATTTGTGATTGAACGGATTAAAAATTCAAAAGGTTCATTATTTTAGCCAACGTATATTAGAAGGAAGCCCATGGAAATAAAATAAATGGGATGAGGGGTTGGGGTATCGGCCTCCGGTATTGTCACTCACTTGGTAAAATACAGTGCAAGCACTGTGTTACACCAGTTTTCTGTGAGGCTGTGGTATCACCATGGTGGAGTCGGCCCATTGATCCGTTGACAACTGTATACACATTTATACAATTTCTTGTAAATACATTCACATACATTGAAAAGACCCAAACTCAATAAACAACAAATATTTGCATTCAAAACTTTAGTGGGTTAGTTTCCTTGTTGATATAGCCGTATGAATCGACGATTTCATTAATAATGAAACAGTTAGACAGACATATACTTGGATAATTACCTGCAGTTGTACACTGGGACCGTACCCGTGGGTTATAAATAATTCAACGAGTTATTTCCCAACTGCAAAGGGTTATTGGTCTTTGTAACCAGTATGGATGTACACTAATAAATAAATAAATATTTCAGACACAACGTTACCTAGTCCCAAACTAAGCAGAGCTTGTATAATGGGTACTAGACATCTGCTATTAATACATATACACTTTGTAAATACATACATATTATACATAGAAAGCACCCAAACTCCGAAACAAATATTTGCAGATCATGCAAACATTTGGCCCGACGTGGCAAACGAACCCCTGAACTCAAGCACAGCAGTCGCTTACTCTACTATCGCGCTACCGATGCAGTTAATATATGTTGTGTATATTTGGTACTCAATCAATCACAATAGGTTGAATCAAATTGGATAAAAGTTGATTAAGAAATATTTGATATTATAGAACAACGGACTAGATATTTTGGTAATATGTTAGTGTACATAATTATATCGCAGGTAGCAAATGGCAAATGCTGTAGATCGAAAATTTGTCAAAATTACTTTTGTATTGTTTAAATCTGAAAAAAAATTTCTTTGACTTTTAAGTATAGATATTCAAATTCAAAATCATTTATTCAATTATGACACTAAGTGACATTTATGAACGTTAAATTGAAGCTACAGATAAAAATTATAGATCGAGACAAACAGACTCCATAGATGTACTGTATTGTCAAGGTGAATTAGGTGAAAACACCAAAATCCTGTGTCTGCCTGTGTCAATCTATAACTTCCAGTGTCCAAAATGTGTAGGGCCTTATGAGAAGAATACTAACAAAGAAATACTTAGATATATCTTTAAACTTTCAGCTTACTATCTTCACTAATCATTATTAGGCGCTCATAGCCCAGTTGCATTCGGTGATTAGAAACAATCACCGAGGATAAGCAACGACAGCGCAGTCAGTACCTAGAAGAATGACCGCTGGTGGCATGATACCATGAGCGTCTCCGTGATGAAGGTCACGTTAAGCAGTCGGTCCCGGTTGTTATCATAGGATAACAGTCGTGAAGCTCGCCCAAAGACCTCCAACTAGTCTTTGGGCGGCTTAGAAACATCCAACGGTAAGATTACGTAGCCACAACGTAGTCTTGCCAGTCCCCTACCCACACTCGGCCAGCGTGGGAACGTATGGCCTTAGCCCTCTCCCGACAGGAGACTCGAGCGCAGCTGTGTGACGTTATAGGTTGTTGATGATTTTCACTGATCTACGAGTTAGGAATTAAGGAAATGATTTTTACTTCTGGTATAATTTGGATGTTTCTTGAAACGTCATTTTTGCTATAGGCACTCATACCTTTTAACGAGGGGAAATCCTCGTAGATGTCCTCCGCCCTAGAGAGAGGGCGAAGGGGTCTGTCAGACTTTTACTGACTATAAAACCCCGCGGTGTTCCGTCTCTCACCTACGCCAGGTATCACGGGAACTTAAAGGCATCCGCAATGCCCGACTGGAATGCAACTCATACCTCAACTAAATGTATGATGTGATATGAACAGTAGTAGTAAATAATAGTAATAATATTTAATTGCACACCTACATTTACGGTTTTGTATTGTCTACATATATACATACTAGTAACAAGTAGTGAATTATAAAAAAAATAAAACCCGACTGCGTCAATATCATATATAAAACATATACCTTATATATATATTCGTAATCACCATTAAAATTATTTATTTTGATGCCATACTCAATTTATTTTAAAAACATTTTTTTAATAATATAGTTTTTTTTTTATTTCGATGTATCCAGTGTCGCTCTCACGGCTAAAACGAATCTGTTGAGACCACTCACGTGAAAATACGACAAGTCATTTGGGCTCTACGGCGTGCCAAAGGAATGTATATACACACATACATACACTCAAAAAGCATAACACTCTTTCTTCAGCAGTGGGGTAAAAAAGATGAAATGTTTTCCCTTTTTCCAAACATTTTCATAAGTACAGAATGAGACATTGTTCAACATTTCAATACAATAATACAAAACAACAAAAATTATTAAATTTCTTTTAACTTATACTTAAAATTTATTTATTCAATAAAAAAATAGTTTTTTTATTTCTTCCCTGTCACTGATATTTCGTTGCATTCCGTAGGCGTCTACGTAGCTGCGAAGAACTTCGTAGATATCTACGAAATACATTTAAAACAAATACAATTGAAACAAATGGTGATACTTGACGATTTTATCGATTTAAAAAAATATCTAATTTATTATACATAAGCTTTAATAATTGTTTTTAATATGTTCTCATGAGCACGAACTCTCTTCACTTCTGAACGTTTTCAAATGAAACTAAATGGAACCGACTGCATACTAAATTTCATGAAGATCGGTGCAGCCGTTTCCGAGATTCAGATTATATCTATACAAGAATTACTCGTTTAAATGTAGGTATTATATGTAATAAATATCCAATTAGATAATAACGAGTGTGTGCAAAGAGCAGTCAACTACATCACAACTAACATTTGAGGAAAGAACAAGCAAAGGTTACGTGTTCATTACAGAAAATATGATGTAGCCTTTGCTACGGGTGACTTAATTTTTCCGACGTCTTATATAAATTTCGTTATATCTTAGTCAATATACTTAAAAATTTAACAAAATTTTGTACGAAAACCTTCCTCAAGAATCACTTTAACTATTATTAAAAACCGTATAAAAATCCGTGCAGTAACTTTTGAGTTTATAGCGAACATACAGACTCGGCGGGGGGACTTTGTTTTTTAATATGTAGTGATTTAATTAAATCTAATTAATAAACCTTTTACTCTACGTACTCCACAACTTCTGTACAAACGTACTATAAAAATTATAAATTAATATTAAGCATTTCATATCAGTTTTTTTTATTACATATGTCAAGTCAAAAATCATGTCTTAAACTCGTAGATTAGTGAAGAGTTTCAATATTGTTTAGGGGCTTTGTCCTAATAAAGTATTGTATACATTTTTATTTGTATAAATATTTTTTTCAAAGCATAAAATAAAATACATTCAAATCATTTATAGACTACACAATGTATAACTTTTCTTCATAATAAGTATATATTATTTATATATATATTACTCACCTATTTACTTCAACAATACTAAAAAACACGGCTGAAGCGAATTACGCAAATTTTCGTTCGTCTTTTCAAGAACGGACGCACGCTTCCCCTACCGCGTACAGTTCGATACTGAAGCCGATGTTCGAAATTCAAACTGAGGCGGCTGTTCATTTGTCCTTATTTTTTTTAAACAGGCGTTAACGTTTCTTACGGCTTATATATTTTAAACAGAAAAATATATTAAGTTAAACTAATATTTAACATTGTCATGCGATGATATACATTTATTTAACTTTAAACTGAAGACATCGTCTGGCGGTCAAATTTCGACCTTACTGAAGTACTGTTTAATGAGGTAATGCTCTGCCTAATTTGGGATCAAATGGCTTTGTGTGAGATACGTGAGGCTGGTTTATAATTTTTATACATTGTTGTTAGAGAGCTAAACATACGCCCCAAACCTAAGTAGTTCGGCTCTTCCTTCTTGTGCCGAGCAGTCGAAACCTGGAACTCACGTATTTTCCTCCTTTTGATCATAGTCGGTCATAGCAGAGTGTGATAAAGTATATTTGCATTTACCGTGGGAGAGCCACGCTTCGACATGATTGGGCTGGATCGGAGTGATACCACGGCCTCACAGAAAACCGGTGTGAAACAGCGCTTTCGCTGTGTTTCATTGAGTGAGTGAGGATACCGGAGGCCATTTCTTTTTACGTGTGGAAACCCCCTCGGGACTTCACCCCACCGGGGTTTGCGGCGGGGCGGTGTGTCGGAATCGAACCGACTAAAACCACACGGTGTGCCACTCTGCGCCTGAGACGGGAGAGATCTGGGAACCGCTTTCTTACGCCATCCGGACCCCTCAGGATACCGAAGGCCCATACCCTAACCCTCCCCCTATCCTCCTCCCGATCCCCCAAAGACCGGCAACCATCAGGCGATACGTCTGCACGTTTGCCCCTTATACCATTAAAAAAAAGAATGTCACTAAGCCGCCATAGTGTAGGTCACAATTCTGCATTGGACACATTCACCATGAATATAATAACCACTACTCTTGGATTCCATTCATGTTTTCTATCAGAAAAGTAGAGACACTTTACATATTAAAAAAAAAACATTATCAGCCGGGGCTGCCAACCATTAGACAATGTTTTTCTATAATAGAGCGGGCAAGCCAAAGGTAGTTAAGTCAACATGATTTCAGCATGAACGGGGCAGTCCTACCCTCGCAGAAGATCGACCTAAAATGACAGCAGTTGTGGTGTCGTGTTTCGTTTGATTGATGATTTCATTGTCTGCATTAGCAACGAGTATAGTGTCCACTGCTTTTGGATTCTGTTGTGTTTTCCATCAAGCAGAGTAGAGTCGCTTTGGCAGGCTCATACATACCAAACGAAATGAGAAAATGGTTCATCTGATGGAAACTGGCTACCAGGCAAATATACAAGTCTTTAAAAGTGTCCAAGTCTTTAAGGGGAGCTTTTTTCTTAAAGGTTTCAAGATCATATCGGCCTGGAAATACCGAAGAGAATAATTTATCCAATAGAATGGTCGTACGATTCAGTGTCTTTGAAAAGTGCATAGCTGTCGTGCGTTTGATCATCATCATCATCATCATCAGCCTATCGCAGTCTACTGCTGGACAATTACACACCAGTTAGATCTATTCTTGACTTCTCGCGTTCAGTTCATCTTGTGCAAATCCTAACTCCACTTAGCCTGTGGACGTCTTACACTTCGTTTGCCAAAACTCGGTCTCCATTTAAGATTCCGTTTACCTCAATGGTTATCGGTTCATAATTGTTCATATTAGCGCTTATTCCATTATTGCTCTTTATACTGATACGACACGAACTAATAAAGGATATTTCATTAGTTTTTGCAAGAGTTTTTAATTACTACGATACTATTTATTATTCAATTACAAACTCAGAGTTGTGACTCAATTAATGTGCACTTAATTGGTCAATTAAACTTAACTTTTGCTGAAATTTTACTTAAAACGTGGGAAACTTATCTCCGAAGCGGCATAATATGAAGTCAATTATTTTAATCATCGTTTGTTTAATATATTTGACAGGTAAAATTCATGCTATAAATTAAATATTAATAAATTGTTTTAGTTATAATGTATAATTAACTGTGTACAATACATAGTTCTGTTAACTTCTGTTTCACATAGTGTTGGTATAATGGAATGTCTTGTGGGGGGACGAGTCACATGTCCCTCCAACACAAAGGGAGGATCCTCCAACCAGGCGAGGTGATCATGCCAGGCGGGCCACTGCCCCACGGTTGACGCTGGGATGTCGTATATATGCTAATCGGCGCGAGAACTTCTAATGCGCGATTTAGGGTTGGTAGTTTCTTAGTTTCCTTCGTTACTCCGTAGTTCGACGTATCTTTGGTAGATGGCGCTGTAGCGTATTTCTGTTGTTGCCTTGCACGTGATAGTATTTGTGATTTTATATCAGTTTTCACACATGTCTGTCTGATTCCAAACTAGGCAGTCTGTACAATGGTAACGATACTGCTGATAAACATACCAATATATTTTTGAATACATACATATCTATATAAATTAAAATAAATCACAATAATGTATGTACGCACATAACTTTCGGTCGACTGCACCAAATTGGAATTTTTTTGCGTTTACCATAAAAAACACATAAAAAAAGAATTATCCAATTTGATACCCGATTCAGGACAAGGTTTGTATAGAACAAAAAACCGGAGGTGTTTTATTTCTTTGTCCGCTTAGTCGTATACGTTTTTCACTCATTCAGAAATTTTTTACGAAAATGAATATGGCGGTACGAAGTTTGTCGGGTCAGCTAGTTATGGATAAATTAGACACAGAAAAAATGATAAACACTCAGAAAAATATATTGTATAAGAAGTACCGTTATAAAATATTTTACCTAAGCATATATCAATCAAACGTTCTGGCAAAGCTAGATAACCCAGATTTTGGTACCTGGACTGGGTTATTCCCGCGCTTCTATGACACTGTGGATTCTATTTCCACAATCGCTTATGCCTCTATTCTCTTGTATTACTGGTCAATATTTTATGTTGAAATAACGTCATTCCTATACAGTTATTATTTTTTTACCATAATTTTTTTTTAAATTTCGACTTAAGTAGAGGGCTGTGTTAGGTATGGTTATGTGTTGTTATGGTTATGTGTGTTAGGTACTGAAGTACCTAAAAATACTGTTTTTACCCGACCTCCAAAAAGGAGCAGGTTCTCAATTTGACTATTTTTTTTTGTTTTTTACCTCAGAACTTTCAATTGGGTAAACCGATTTTGATGATTCTATCTTTTCTTTTCTTTATCAATTTGGTCCAGATCTTGATGTCGGTTTTGTTATATTATATATATTCGTTACATATTTTTTTTGTTTCAGGAGCAAATAAAGACATTAACGATAAAGAACGAAAAGAAATTATGACGTTTATTAAAAATGGAGTAAATACAGAAGTAACACCTACCCCTGATCAAAGCGAAGACGCCCGATTAAGAGAGAAAAAACTCCGGAAATATAAAGACTTGATATCGCACTTGCAGCGCTTCCAAGATAGACTGCGAGAATTCAAAGATAGTGGGAAAGAGATAATTAAATTGATTGATAAGAAAGCTTTAATGTAACTCCGATGATTATACGAAAAAGTAAATTATGCAACTCTCAAAGAGTTAATTCACTTGTGGTACGCTATGATATACTGAATTGTAATAAATTTTATTCGTCATTCTTTATTTCCCACCTTTACAGTGGGGTTTTCTTTCTATTGGACTAAATAGGAGCTATGCTATACCGCCTAATGGTAATGGATTAAAAATGCAGATTGTCACTTTCTCTATTATGGCTGTGTCAGAGCTAATTAAGAAAATATTTTATACATGATACAATATTTGAAATTCTTGCATTTTCTTTACCTTGTTATGCATGTATTACACATGTAAACCTTGCTCTGGAATTACTATGTCGACGGCTTAAAACTACATTAAAATAAAGAATAAAAAAAAAGTAATTCGAAATGAACATGATTTAGGTGTATTTCTTGACTTATAGGGAGTAGCTATTCGCAGGCGTTTTTCCTTGTGAAAGTATGCATTCTAATGCATTTATTTCTTTCATCACAAAAGAAGGTAGATACAATATATACAATACATCACAAAAACACGTCCCCTTGTGAGAGACTGGAGTCTACACTAGTGTCACTCCTGTGTTACAGACCTCCAGGCCCCATCCCAAACATATAGAGTTTTACACAAAAGCAGTGAATAAAATCAATAAAATATAATAGAGAAGAGTGCAGTGTGCATGTTTGTATATGTATGTCCGTATGAGAGTGACGGTATGATGGTGTATGTCTATGTGTGTAAAGTTATGGTATTGTGTGCGTATGATATGTAATTACGAAGTTATAACCAAGAGCTGCTCAGTTTTCTCATAATTCAAGGATTGTAGCCATTTTGATATTGAATGTAATATAGTATAGGCACAAATGGTCCTACGTAATACTCTATTATGTCACGGAATGTATTG
Source organism: Hyphantria cunea (assembly GCA_003709505.1). Classification (NCBI taxonomy): domain Eukaryota; kingdom Metazoa; phylum Arthropoda; class Insecta; order Lepidoptera; family Erebidae; genus Hyphantria; species Hyphantria cunea. Next base: position 340,379 of record PKRV01000926.1, read on the forward strand.
TGTGTGTGTTTTATTTATTTCATAGGAAGCAAACGAGCATACGTATCGTCTGATGGTAAGCTATTACCGCCGCCCATGGACACCCGCAAAACCAGAGTGTGTCACAAGTACGTTGCCGGCCTTTGGGAATGTTGAGGCGGATGGGGAGAGGGTTTGGGATATCTGCATATCTATATCTGGTGAAACACAACGCAAGCGCTGTTTCACACCGGTTTTCTGTGAGGCTGTGATATCACTCTGGTCGAGCCGGCCCACTCATGCCGAAACGTAGCTCCCCCACGGTATGTGCAACTGTGAATGTTTAGTTTTATTTATTATCTGTGAGTTCGTAGTTGACAGGCGATTGTTTTAGTATGTGAGTTTAAAATGTGTATGTGTAAATAATTCTGTCCGCTGATTGACATGACAGACTGTTTTGTATCGTGAAAAAATGCAAGGGCACTCCTCCCTCCTCTTTCCCTCTGGTCCGCCGGTCTTTGCTCTATGGCAAGAAAGTTAGTAGGTATGTTATTTTCTACAAAGTTATTTTCTAAATTTTTAATGCTTAATGCCAGTCAGTGAAGTTTCGCCAAATATGATGCCATACATCAACATTGATGATACAATTCCATGATAGGCTGCTGTCATTATTGACCTACTCGCTATATGTTTATTACAAGCTTTTAATATTTATTTAGTTTCATATGTCTCGCTGTGTGTCCTTCCCAATTTGCATTCATAAAAATATTACTGGCATCTTCTTCAGAGGGTCAAATGAAATTAATAAAATGTGACTTAAAATGAATTTTAATCGTATTACCTAATTATATATAACGATAAAATTGCCATCACTCAAATTGACATGTTATTTTAACACATAATTTTTAAATTTCTTCATTATGATACTTCTTCTGGGTGTCTAAGACAGCGTTTAGCGCTTCGACGCGAAAGGTTTCGTGGGCGGTAGTATGAGGTTTACTCTGAAATAAACACCAAAAACTTACAAATTGTAAGAAAAATTAAATAAATAACCAGCAAAACATATTTAAAAAACCAAAAAATCTATTAGAAAATTTCGGAGTTCATGATTAGCAACAACATAACCATCTCCTGAGAGGAGACCCGAGCCCAGCAGTGGGACATTATGGGTTGTTGATGAACAATATGACACGAAAAACATGTATACTACTACTACTAATAAATACTACAATCATTTACTTTTATCCGAATCAAACGGATTTGTTTACATTTTACACACTAAAACTACGCCTTTTTTCCCGCGGATACCACCGAACCGACAAAAACCGCACGCCATCTCTGGTACTAGGAGCCGGGGAACCAGGTACACCCTAAAAAGGAAAACCCTGGAACCCCGACGTACCTCGGGCCACCTACGGTTTCTAGATGGCCCCCTTCTGTATCGAAACCCCGATGTTTCCGTTAATGCCCCAATTGGTGGGGCGCGAGTGCTGCCAAGCGCGCGCAGCCCCACCCGAGCATGCTTCTGCTAGGGCAACAAATGGCCACATCTGTCACCTCCAGGCTTGCGCTTATGGAGGACGGAGATCATTTCGCGACGCCAAAACTACCCTCGCCATTTTCTCGCCAAATTCGTCTTGCCGCAGTCGATTTGTCATTCAAAGATTGCCTCTGTATTGTGAGAAGTTGCCTCTGTAGCTATAATGCTGCCATTTGTTCATTGTAATTAAACTTTTTTATCTATTTAATGCCTTTAAACAATGCTTGTTTAGATGTCGGAAACGGCTACAACGATTTTCATGAAATTTTAAATTTCCGAAAAAAATATTTCTGATCATACCGACTTTTGTTCCAAACCGGGAATTGAATCCGAGACTTCAAGCACAGCATAAGCATATGGTACCACTGCGAGAAACAGTCAAAAGTTACCCCCTAATTAGTACATAAATGATATAAAACGTTAAGTGTGATTTTGATAATGAATATTATTTTTATTTACATTCACTGCGATAGTCTTCTGATTCTTCTCGTTCTTCTTGACAATTGCTGCAAAGAGCCTGGCTAGCAAGAAGTACAGGATCTCTATGAAACTGATGAAACTGGCTCCAAGAAATAAGCCGGCAGCCCCACCGAAGGACACTAAAAATTAAATATAGATAACCTGTTTCAGATGCCTTGGATTCGACAGTTTTCTTATGCATGGGCCTGCCAAAGTGACTCTACTCAGCCTGATGGAAAGCTTAAGCAGAATCCAAGAGTGGTGGTCACCATACTTATTGCGAATGCAACAATGCAACATGGTGACAGTCCACTCCGGTCTCGCACTCACCAAAGAAACACGACAGCACGAACGCTGTCATTTAAGTAGATGTTCTGTGAGAGGTTAACATGGGCCCGATCGAACAGGCCCGTTCGTTCTGAAATCAGCCTAGTTCTACTACCTTTAAAATATCTTCATACTCAGATAATTAGAACTTTAAGGCAACACTTTTATTACAAATAATCCATATGTAGACTTTTCCCAAGTTATTTTTTTAAGCTCCACCCCCCTTTAATCACAGGGGGAGAGGCACTTTAAGGGTATGTGACCGTACTAGAAGACTCACCAACTAAATCCTGAAAGTGGAATACAATTTCTCTTGTATACCGAGTCCTGGGCCCTTGAATGATAAACTTTATAGAACCTCGGGAGGAAAATGGGGGCTTGTCCCTGAAAATTATATTAATTTTAAACACTGAATATATTTATCTACGAATAATATACACTGTGGCTCGTCAATTGCTGGTCAATTAGTGGTGTTTCTTATATACTTATCATTCTTGTTCTTAATTCCTCATCAATGGAACTATAAAGCGACACAGCGAGGCGTGGCAGAGTACATCTAGTTATAAATAAAATAACTTCAGCATCATCATCTCAGCCAAAAGCCGTCTACTGCTGGACATAGGCCTCCCCAGTCCTCCCAGTTCTATTCTGTACGTGTTAAAATACTTCCCACAACTTTCACCAGGTCATTATATCATCTTCAAAATTGCCTGGCAAGTTGCTTAACTTAAATGACAGTGGGCGGGACACAGTCGCAAAATCCTCCTACATATAAATAAAAAGGATTCACAGAAATGTATGTACGCGCATAACTTCCGATCAACTCCACCAAATTGGATAATTCTTTTTAATGTGTTTTTTATTGCCAGGACAACGTTTGTATGGAAGAAAGATTTTCATAATCTACGACTATACCAACAGGAAGCTGAGGCAGTCATAAATAATAAAACAAGTATTTGCAAATTTAGAAAATACTGACAAAAAAATACGAAGTTTGCCAGGACAACTAGCAAAATATAAAAACAAATAATCATGAACTATCAAACCAGTTCTGATCTTTCTTATTGATTTCTTTGAAAACGCTGTCGACACATTGAGGAGCACAGGTGCACCTCTCTCCATTGTTACTGGTTATATTATGGGCGAAGGAAGAGAGACACCACATGCCGGCTGGAGTGCAGATAGGACCCTCTGGAAAAAGGAGGAAATAGAAAAAAAGCCGTGAAGTTTAACAGATGAATTTCCATAAAACCAAACATTCCTTATGACACTCCTTTATTTTAGCTAAAAAAACTTATTGGGTGCTTCAAAATATAAATTTCAAATTTGGCACCCTAGTAGCTTAAGCTCATTGCGTTAATAAATTACCTTCATAAAAATAATAAAAAGGAACACAGCCACACAATTTCTTCGCTATTCTACTTCTGCAGCTCAAACGGCAAGAGTTCGTACTATACACCTGCAAAATATTAAAATTTTTTCAGTAATCTGTTTATTTTAAAGTCAGGGTACAAAAAAACTTATATACTATATTAATCATAGGAGACAAACTCTCAACACTACTCCTCGAGGTATAATGTTGTAAAAAACTCCAATACTAGTTTTAAATCCACTAAAATCGTAGAATGAACGTGAGAGGGTTAAGTGGAGAGCCTAGTTTCGTTTTTGAAGTGAAAACTCATTTAGAATAAACATAAAATCGAATATGAATTGATAGTCGTTCGTTTAACTTGTTACATTTTTTAGAAACCGGTAAGTTCGAGAATGTTTTGGTTACAGCGGTTGGAATTTTCCAGAACAGGCGGCGGCAGTCCAGCTAAAGTGCAACAAATATTATTATTGTTAGGTGGTTTTAAGAGTATTTATATTAAAATCTACTTTAGTCGTCGCAAGGTATATTTTTCAAATTATTTAAACCTTAACACGGAACAGTACTTAGCAAGTGCCTTGTATTTTGCCTTTTTTGGCGGGGTCACCCCAATACCAGCCCTTTGGACCGCATTCAACAGAGAGCGAATCGAATCGTAGATTCCCAAGTACTTTCAATTCGGCTAGACTCTTTGGCGCTGCGTCGAAATGTGACTTCACTGTGCATCTTCTGCCGCATTTATCATAGGGAGTGCCCCTAGGAATTGTTCGGCCTGATTCCTGCCACCTCATTCCGCCATCGTCCTTTGCGACAGAAATTTCATCCCCACCATCACGGTCGGTAGTCCACAACTGTGCTCTTTTCAAGAATGAAAGAAGGTCTGTATATCACGCTTTGATAGCTAAGCCTCTGCATCGATTTCAATGAAATTTGGCGTGGAGATACTTTGATTTCTGTGGAAGGACTTATGCTACTTTCTATAGCGATAACCAACATACACGCAGCCAGAACCACAGCAAAAGCTAATTGACTAATTTTGACTGCCTCGCTGGTGCAGTGGTAGCGTACGCGACTGCTGTCCATGAGGTCTCGGGTTAGAGTCCTGGGTCAGAACAAATGTTTGTATGATCTGCAAATATTTGTTTCGGAGTTAGGGTGTTTTTTATGTATAATATGTATGTATTTATAAAAAAAAGTATTTATGTATTCATATCAGTTGTCCAGTACCCATAATACAAGCTCTGCTTAGTTTGGGACTAGATGACGCTGTGTGTTAGATGTCCGAGATATTTATTTTCATTTAAATTCCAATAAAATAATATAAACAAACCACTTGCGACATGCGGGATAAATATATATAAAAAGTACACGACCTTTCTTCCTTCTGCTGCAGGCTCATCGGTGTACAAGCAACCTCGTCTTCTAGGATGAAGCTCTCTGACCCCTCGGCCACACCGACTCTCCATGGTACTCAGCTCCAATTCCCTTGTGAGCGACAAGTATGCGTAAGACGGCACGCTGGTTATATCCATAACGTCGTATGGAGAATGTACGTAATACTGAAGAGAGAGAATAGAAAGTTGAATAGCTTTCAAACTGAAACAACTCCACAACACACTCCAGCCCACAACTGTGCGCTTTTCAAGGAAATTTCTGCCTCACATAACAAAACTGTCGAATGAACTGTCGCCTGCGGTATTCCCGGACCAATACAACCTTCAAACCTTCAAGAAAAGAGCGTACTCCTTCTTAAAGGACCGGCAACGTACTTGTGACGCCTCTGCTGTTGCGGGTATCCATGGGCGGCGATAATAGCTTACAATCAGGCGATACGTCTGCTCGTTTGCCACCTATATCATAAAAAGAAAAATATCGTGTCGTTTCTATGGGATAAACCATTGTGCATTTAGTATAAAGGTGTGGAGAAGGATTTAGAGGTTACTGATAAAGGTAAAAATTAAGTAACCTCTGAATAGTAAAGCGTTCGATGATGATAACGCGAATTCCATGATTTTCGTTCACCCAAAAACTGCTCCACGCGCACAAAGAAGTTTTAACTTCAAAAAATTGTGTCGTATTTAAAGTTCTATATACAATGATAGAACAGAATTGATATGTGTAGCAGACTTTACTAAAATCTGATTTATAAGAAAATCGTATTACTAAGTGTTTACTACTTTCTTGTCTATTTTAAAATAACTAATCAAAGTGCAATGCAGACCACCACCAGACTGGCAGATAATGCCCATGGTATTTGATTCGCCGTTGCACATCTCGTAAAGCTTCATTCTAAAATGCTGTGATACGATGTTTGCATTGATAATAAAGAACAATAATGAGGTGAGTATCGACTTGTTGGTATAGTGGTTAGGTAAGCGACTGCAGATCAAGAGGTTCGTTTCCCGGGTGGGACTGCTGTTTGGTTTTTCTTACGAGAAATTCTTATGGAGTATGGAAGATGTTTATGGCGGTGTTTATCGCCCGCGCCTCGGAGAGGACGCACCACGTCAGTGCCCTCAAATATGCTGAAAACTAGTTCATCCTTCCAATTCAGTTCACCCTTAGGGCCGCGGAGGTCCGATGCCAGTCGCTCCGTGTAAAAACTGATGTTCAGGTAAAACCGGTTGAACAAGTCACCGATTAGTAGCCAGTGAAACAAGCCATCACAAATAACGAGATATACTAATAGATAAACTCTTCAAGTGGAAGTTAGATTACTTCCACTTGAAGAGTTATACTAACGCTAGCAATTGCGTAGTTGTCTACAACGATGTAACAATTATTTGCAGAATTCTTGCACATAACTGGAGTTGAGGCCATTTCACTCCGATTTGGTTTCCTGTAAAAGAAAATCTGACAATAAAATATCGCTTTATTGTACATCACATTAATTACAATGATGTCTTAATCTTTAGAGGTACATGTGGCGGTCTTATACTGGAAGATAATTTCTTACAGGCAACCATGGGATGGAAAGAAGAACATGGGATGGAAAAGTATACTATATATATTCTGCTATTTTATTATTTTTTAAAAAGATGATTTTGAGTTAGGAATATACATCCTGTGACGCGGGGGACTTGACAAACATGAAACGAACATAAAGAAAACTCAAAAGAAATCAAATCATAATCACCAAAATACTTTTAAAATGGATACCAACACGATAGCCACATCAGCAAGAGCCAAGGAATTCGTGACGTGACATACTCCAGCCTCCGTCATAACCGGCCACCATTTCCAACTACCACCTACTGAAGGCACGGTTTTGATGTTTAGTTCAGGCATGACCTACGGAAAATGTAGAAGACTTTAATATACGCCAGTTTTGGAGGATTAAAATATTTAATAACGTGGAATGATCATAATAATATCCCACATCTCACGCACACATTAGATCCTAAAGAAGGCATATATTGGTGATAAATAAAAATAAATCTAATACCTTTAAACAACCAATATAAAATTTTATACTAATATTATAAAGAGAAAGAAGAAAGAAAGAATATATTTATTAGTCACACATAATAATCAAGTTAAAGGGGAAAAAATAAGACATTTAACTAAGATTATTTAGGACAAACAATATACGAAACAAACAAAATAAAAACAGTGAAATGTCTGGCTGTGTGTCTAAAAGGCCACTGCTCAGCTTGTGCTGCGGTCCTGCAAGTGACCACAGCGCTGATTCCAGCTGTAGCCAATATTCAGACAGCCAGACGCGTGCACAGATTCAGCAAAATAAAAAGAGAAATTAAACATATTGTATATAATTAAAAAAAACAATTTAAACACATAAGATATATAAGATCAACTATAATGACAGGAACGCATTTATGATCACAAACATTACAAAACACTGGAGATTAAGTAAATTTTCTAACTTTGTGTATGGTATGGTTTTGAGGGGCAATTTTCGGAAGTACTGATCCGATTCAGAAAAAACTTTTACAAACAAAAAGCGACACCATTTAGGAGTGACATATTGAATTAGGATTGAACTGAAATTTAGTTAAATGTAATGTATGTTAAGTATTTGTAAATCAAGTCGAAGAAAAGCGGGTGATCAACACCCAACGAAGTGGGCATGGGTAGGTTGGTATATAAAATATGGCTCTCGGAAACGGCTTCAACGATTTTCATGAAATTTAGTATACAGGGGTTTCGGGGGCGATAACTCAATCTAGCGTATATAACGTATGGCCTTAACCCTCTCCTGAGAGAAGACCCGAACCCAGCAGTGGAACATTCTGGGTTGTTGATTGATTTGATTGATTTAACTCAATCTAGCTAGGATACTTTTTTTTTATTAGACCAAGAAAAGCTCGGTGGTCCAGGTACTATTATTAGTTTGAAAGTAACTTTATGTGTCTGTCTGTTTGTCTGTCTGCTTCGGTTTTACAGATTTGAATGAAATTTGGCTTCTTTTAATTTGAAAGTCGGACTGAGGCTACCACGGGTGTTCAAGGTTTTGATGTGGGGGTGGAGTGAGAGGTTCGAAGATAATTAGTGACAATACCTTTAACCTACCTTTAACTGTAATATTACAATGAAAAAAATGAGCTGTGTAAAAAATAGCATTTGTGTAGAAACATTCCGGAGGAGCTTGAACCCACGGGTGGAGTCGCGGACGCTGCGAAGCGTGCGTGCCTAAGGGGATAGTAACGGGAACATCGGGGTTCCCACACAGGAGGGGGCCACCTAGAAACGGTGAGTGGCCCGAGTTACGTCAGGTTCTCAGGAATATCCTTCCGAAGGTACACCTGGTTCCCCTGCTTCTAATACCCGAGATGGTGTGCGGTTTTTAGTCAGTCCGACATGACCACCAGTCGGTGGTATACAAGGAGATTTCCGCACAAAAAAAAAAAGGGGCCTTGAACTCCAAACCCCCGTCCCCTCCACTAGCTACGCCCATGGAGTTTGCTGTTTATAACTATCTATATAAAATATACCTTAATAAATATTGAAAGTTTAAAAAAAACTCACATCGATTGCTATCTGATACATATCCACTGGTAGCTCCATATCTTGAAATTTTCTAAACATTTCAAGATTCAAGATATTGATGTTGGCAACTGTTCTGACGAACCTGTCAATGAAAGAATCAGTCTATCTGTACGTAAAAACTTGTACATAACAATTGTTTTAGTTTTATGCTGATATCGACGCGCAGCGATGCATTATTACAGTTAAAATAACATGCGCACCCGCTGTGATTCAGTAGTTGATAAGACACGATTCCGCGCATTTTGTCGCATTATCGCCGCGTATTGACATCAAGCAATATCAGTATAAATAAATTTGTTAATTTAATACATGTCTTTGTGTAACTATAGAAAATCGTACACTGTGAATTTGATATAAATATTTGAAGCAACATATAGTGTCCTTGTGGTCAAGAACATAAATAAGTAAATTAATAAAATTTATTCCGCATTCAATGTATAAGATTTGGGTGTTTTTCTTATGAGTAGACTTAACTGGAAATAAGCAAAATATTTCTTCTTAAGTATTTATATTAGGACTAAGTATTTATTATTTCTTACTACAATTGTTAAACTCATTATTAAGTAAGGTCAACATTTGAAATTAGTGATCTGCCTAATGTTGGTAAGAACTGCGTTATATATATAGACTGTCACCACACCTATTCACCCCGTGGGTATCGTAAGAGAGATATAAGGACACAAACTCCATGGGACAACGTCACTGCACGGAGAAGGAAGACTTGATACAAACCCTTTTTTTACGGGAGGAAATCCTTATGATGTTCTCCGTGCTGGGGAGACGGCGGAGGTGTCTATCAGATTTTTACTGACTAAAACACCCCGGTGTTCCGTTTTTGTAGGTTAGAATCCAGCCAAGCCAGGGATCACGGGAACTATAAAGGCATCCTCAATCCCCGATTGGTGCCGGCCTACTAATGTATATGTATACATATATACATATATGTAATATATATATAAATATATATATAGAAAACGCCCAAACTCGTAAACAAATATTTGCAGATTATATCAACGAGAATCGAATACGATCACTGCGCTAACGTCGCACAGTTTGTTAATCACAAACAATTTAGTCTTTGATTCCCGAACATATTTTACTATTCTCCATTTGTGATGTATAAAAAAAGTTGACATAAATAATTATAAAAGATTAATCCTTTATTACATACACAGCGTAATAATTGTATTTCTTATCATTTGGTTCAATATTCCAATGCTTTTTTATAACTCCTGGAAGTTTGGTCTTATCCGCGCGTTCCTGAAAAATAAATACAATACAAATAATATACATAGCTTTAATAAAATTTGAAATAAATATATTTGAAATAAATATATGTGCAAAAAAAAATAATTAGGTTTGACTGTTTTGGGACTAATCCCACTCACACGCCCACCATTGTGACTCCTGTACATCAAGAACAACAGCAGTGACTCACAAACACCTAGTTATGACTCTCAGGAAAATCCAGAAGAAATTAAACTGTCTTGGAACCCTCAACGAAATTAATCAGGACAAAAGTTAAGGGTTTTTTTACTAAACTAAGAAAAAAATGATGACATTTTCAAAAATCTGTTCTTAATGAGTACTTACTTATTGCTTTTCAAGTTTTTTGCCCCAGCTATTTAATTTATTTTAACGTTTAATTTCCAAAACCCCAAAACTCCTAACATATCGAAACATCAGGAAATATAATGTATAATAATACTCTATATAGTAAAATATACAGATTTGTTTTATATATGTATTAACGTAGTTTTGGCCTGAGCCCCGTGACTTGAAGACTTTCCGGTCGTGTCGGATAACTGTCCCATCGGGTTATGAGAGTGAGGGAACAGAGATTCACTGCATTCGCGCCCACACTTGTGCACTATAATATCACCTGCGTAATTGACTGGTCTCCGTTGAGACTGGTCGCCGTGGCCGTAATCGGCTAAGAGAACATCGATGTACTTTTGAAATAATTGTATCGCGAATAAGTGCCATTTTACCACAAAACTAGATGTAAAATATCTCTAAACGACGTTACACCACATGATCATGCCTGTTCAACCTTTGATAATAATTTCTATTACAGCTAACCTCTACCACTTACTTCATAGCAACAAGTGATGGCAGGCATATTGAACTGCCAGGATCTGAAGTCTTTCTCCAGTGTCACGACCGTAGGACTCTCGTTGTACCGTTGAAGTTGTCCTATGGAAACGTTCAGAGCCATCCAAATAGCAAAGCCACAAGCGCATAACCAAAGGAGGCTACAAATTTGAAGAAAACTCACTTTAGCTCTTAACATTAATAATGGGAAAAGGAACGTGGCAAGACTTGCCTGTGTCTGGAGTTTTAGATCATCGATTTCATCAATAAACTTAAACTGTCCAATGCTGGACATAAAAAGCTTTGGGTTTATTATACATCATTGGTAAGACGGGTCGGTATAGGGTTTGTTTTAAATTTTCTTCTATTTGCAGTGAACTTTGTCCTACGTAAGTTTTCCCTCTCGTAAAATGTCAGCAATCATTCAATCAACAACCCATAATGTCCCACAGCTGAGCTCAGATCTTCTCTCAGGAGAGGGTTAAGGCCATACTTCCTCACACTAGCCGAGTGCAACTTGGGGACTGGCAAGAATACGTTGTGGCTGCGTAATCTTGCCGTTGGATGTTTTTAAGCCACCCAAAGGCCTCCAACTAAGCTTCACGACTGTTATCCTATGATAACAACAGGGACCGACCGCTTAACATGACCTCTGAATCACGGAGACGCTCATGGTAACATGCCACCATAGTCACCCATGTAGGTACTAACCGCGCCGTCATTGCTTACCCTATTGTTTCTAATAACCGAGTGCAACTAGACTATGAGCGCCTCAACTAAAATGTCAACTCCTGGGATGAATTAAAAGGGGCAGTGATGTTCTGTATTCTTCATAGATAGGTAGAATATGCTTTAATGTAAACCATTTATTATAAGATAGATGAATATAATAAAAAAAATGTTCACTAGGCGACTTTATCGCTAATGAAAGCCTAATCCTCCTTTTTGAGAGGGCGGTAACACACTTGTGTTGCGGATGTCCATGAGAAAATAATCGCTCCTCAGGGGATCCTGATGAGAAGCGATTACTTATATATAATAAATAAAAGAAAAAAACAAGTAACCCTTGAATGGACAAATTGACAGTAAATTCAGAAATTTATTGGAAAGTAGGTTTATTAAAAGTACAGTAAAGTGTTAAATCTAATGAAAATGTATTAAAGTAAGCAGAAAGGTATTTTTTTTGTTGCTTCTTTCCGAGTCTAGGAGGATACAGGTTACCCAAATCATTCCTCTCCTTTATAAACTTTGGAGAAAAGGGATTTTTTTTATGAAATAGAGGAAAAACGAGCAGACGTATCGCCTGATGGTAAGAGATCACCGCTACCCATGGACACCTGCAAAACCAGAGGCGTCATAAGTGCTTTACCGGCCATTTTGGGATGGGTTGAGGGATTGGCGTACTGGCCTTCAGTGAGGATACCTCACTCACTCGGTTAAACACAGCGCTGGCGTTGTTTTACAACGGTTTTCTGTAAGGTTGTGGTATCACTCAGGTCAAGCCAGCCCATGCATGCCGAAACGTGGGGAGCCACAGGCAGGTTGTTGTCTTGCAGGTAACTCTTGAAACCAATCGCCTCATTTAACCAATAAAGCTCGAAATAAAACAGAAGTCTTACCGTTCCAGCCAATGTCGCTTTGGTGCAGCTATGTGATTGAATCCATGGATGCTGGTTTCTTTACAGAAATCTTTTCCGCAATTCAGTATTGAGATACAGATAGATGAACAGTACTTCTTGGAGGCCGATGACTCTTGAAGCTTCTCTCGGTGCATAGGGAACTCGGAATTATACATATTGATGAGCCTGTTGATTTATCGGTTAGCGATATGAGCACCGATTATTTCTTCTAAGTAATAAAACCTCTGATCGCAGTCCCACCCGCGTGTATTTCTGTTATCCTGGTAAAGATATGACTTTTCTCAAGAATTAAAGTATCATCTCAATGACGAATTAAATTAAAACCTGAGCAACGGTGAAAAAGTATATATGTATATCGCCTGCTGTATTGCCGAACCAATGCGACCTTCAAACCTTCACTCGCGTGCGTACTCCTTTTTAAAAGGCCGGCAACTCACTTGTGACGCCTCTGGTGTTGCGAGTGTCTATGGGCGGCGGTAATCCCTTACCATTAGGCGAAACGTCTACTCGTTTGCGACATACATCATAACAAAAAAAAAGACAGTTACTTTCGAATTTAAAATATTGGTATAGACCCATGGGGTTGAAATCCTATACAAATGAATAAAATTGGAGTGTCTGTTTGTAATATTAAAATAACCGCTAACGTCAGGGTATACACGGTACCTATGTATACTCTAACTTTTTTTACAATTTTTGTCTACCTTATTCAAAATCTCTGGAATGGCTGGACCGAAATTGATGGGACTTTCACTGGCAGATAGTTGATGATATAAGGGGTAACTTAGGGTACTTTATTTAGACTAGCATTGCTCCATGGCCTTGCCCGCGGTTATAACAATAAACGCGAATAACACTGCGGGGCTCACCTAGTATATAATGAGTAATTATGTACTCAGTTTCTATCTAGTTTGAGATCGAATCAAAATAACTCTAAAAAATACACCGTTAGTTTAATTCAGGTTAGTTTTAGTTGTCTTTGGAGTTTAGGGCTCAAATTTTATTCATCCAATCATTATTAATGATTAATAATATGTAAATATATATTTCAGACGCCTGACACACAACGCCATCTAGTCCCAAGTTAAGCAGAGCTTGTATTAGGGGTACTTGATAACTGATATAAAGACATATATACTTTTTTTGTAGTATTGTATACATATTATACATGGAAAACTTCCAAACTGCGAAAAAAATATTTGCAGATCATACAAACATTTGGTTCGATCGGGACAGGTCCCGATGTTTGTCTGTAATCAAAACTTGCAAGATAAATTCGAACCACCTGCCGATTGAGCTGAAATTTGAAATATGCCATTAGTTCTGATCACAATGCAATTATTTAATCTTTATTATCATTAATTTAAAATGGCCGTCGTCATAAAATGGCGGCGAACATATTTCTGAACAACCCACCCAATATAGGTATTAAATGAAAGTGTTAAAGGCTTTTCTATTAACAAGTAAAAAAAGCTTCTTTTAAAAACAACCTTTTAAATTATCCCCTTGTTTATTATTATAACTATTAACTGACGAAACTTTTTAATAACTCCACATCCTTATTCAATCTGTTGTCGTTATACAAACGTTTGCAGAGTGAGTATGTACTTTTAATGTTATTGAAATGAAATCAGAGCGTGTTTAGTCACTTTAATTATAATAAAACATGCAATACGTGCATTTCAAATATGTAACGTTGATCGGTATCTACTTTTATCCATTTAAATAACTAAAAAAAAGTGCGTGTGTACAAAGTACACATGTCAGAAGTGAAACTTCTTTGGCGAACTAATTTATCAGTCCTGTGCGTGATACGACAATCGCTCTATCTCACTTTTTCTCTCGATCTTTCACGCTTGCTTGCTCCCTACTCTCACTCCATTGCTAGTTGCTTCATGCTACATTCGCCCTGTCTTACTCTCTCTCAATCGGTCTCGATCGCTCTCTCTCTCTTTTTCGACACTTCCGTTGCATACTTGCGTGACGTTACATTTGTAAAAATTTTACCCTCATGCGCCTAAAGAAGTTTCACTTCAAAAACTTATATTTTATTTCATTATTATACTTGGACTTTCTGTATGTTGACAGATTATGAATATGTATAGGAACGGGTGTAATATCCCTCCAACACAAGGAGGGGATCCTCCAACCAGGCGAGGTGATCATGCCTAGCGGGCCGCTGCCCAACGGTTGATATTGAGATATTGCATATATGTTAATCGGCGCGAGAACTTCTATTGCCCGATTCAGGATTGGTAGTTTCTTCGCTTCCTTCGTTAGTTCGACATATCTTCAATAGATGGTGCTGTAGTATATGTCTGTTGAGCTGTATGAGGAAGTCATCACAAATGCGTAGCGCCAACACACAGTTATTAACTCTCTGTGTGTTGTAGGAGCCGATTAAGGACAGGACAAAATCAATGCAATTTGAAGGATAACATGAAATAAACGTTATACCTACACGGCTAGCTATCGTGGTACCTAAAGTAGGCCAACACCTTCCTTCTAAGAGGTCTATGTAGAGTGGTATTATATGCTGTTGATAATGATTCAAGCATATATCTATCAGTTTTTAAGCATTTTCCTTTTGTCATTACTTAAAAAATAAAATATTCTCCAAATTTATAGCCTTGAACGCAAAATAACTTGTTCAAAACAAAATTTAGCCAGAAACACAAGAGATTAATTTCATTATTCAACCAATCGCCGCCCACTACCGAATGAAAGTCTCCAGAAAGAAGTCCGACTATCCCAATCTTAGGCAGCAGCATACATCCGCTGCCAGCCACTTTTTCAAATCCATCGTGCCACAGGATTATAAGGTTAGCGATGGTGGAAATAAAAACGACGTGAAAAAACGCTAAGAGAACTGAATTCGTGAATTTTTACCATGGGAGAGCCACGCTTCGGCATGAATGGGCCGGCTCCACCGGAGTGATACCACGGCCTCACAGAAAACCGGTGTGAAACAGCGCTTACACTGTGTTTCATCGAGTGAGTGAGGATACCGGAGGCCCAAACCCCAATCCAACGCCCCCTATCCCCATCACCATCCCCTTTCCCCCCAGGCCGCCATAGTGTGGGTCACCATGCTGCATTGCTCTTTTTCGCATTGAGGATGGTGACCACCACTCTTGGATTCTGCTCATGCTTTCCATCAGGCAAGGCAGAGTCATTTTGGCAGCTTAAATATTAAAAAAAAATGAAAAAAAAAAAGAATCAGAATTTAAAACCTTTTCGTAGCATTAATTACTATTGTTAAACTGTATAATTATGCAGAATTAGTCATACAATTATATTATTCATTTATTTCTTTCATATCACATGCAAACACGTCAGTAAAGGTCACCCCAACCAATAATAATAATTAGTATTTTACTTTGTTTTATTGAATTTCACAAAAACCGATTGTTTTTATATTTGCATGTCTAATGAGTATATTCCATTGTAATCATTCAACATGTAATTAAATGAAACAAGACAATCTATACAGACGTAATTTGTTCTTTAAGCGTTGTTTGACAAACAGTTGTGTGATGAGAACGATCAATGATGTGATGAATGATGAGTCTGGGTGTAAATTATCTATAACTAGCAACGCCCCGGCTTCGCGTGGGTTCTTTAAGAAAAATATATTTTAATATAGCCTATGTTGATCTGAAGCCTCTGAGAAGATGTACAGCTTAAATTTTTCCGACGTCTTCAACAAATACCGTTATATTGTAGTCATTGTACTCAAAATTGTACAAATTATATACGATAACCTTCTTCAAGAATCACTCAACCTATTGGTAAAAACCGCATAAAAATACGTGCAGTAGCTTTTGAGTTTATCGCGAACAGACCGAGAGACAGACGCGTCGGAGGACGTTGTTTAGTAATATGTAGCGATATGTATTTTATTATTTTCAGCAGCAGTTTGATTGCAATACTGCAGGCTCGCCTATTTTGAGATCAGAAGAATATTTAAAATTATACGCCATTATCTTCCTAGCCTTTATTATCCTCAAGATTTTTTGGGGTCTAACGACGAATTTTTAGCCTGCCGGTTTCTCTTCTGAGACCTTCTATCAAATTAGATTTAATCCGATTTAAGTCTACTACGATATATCTGAACTTCTATCTTTATGCGTGACGACTGCTAGTTAGACCTCCAACATTCAAGTACAAGCGATAACGAAGTTCTGTAGAAAGAAAAAAGACTGTTGTTGGGCTTTTTAGCGTTGCAACTACTTTTAACCATTGCCAAAGATGTTTGTATGACAACCAGGACAAACGATATCCCGTGCTTTTCGAGGTTATTCACAATTTGATCCCTTCAAAGCTTTCACTTACTATCTAGTTAGAAAATAAATGGAGTCAAATTTTTTTTTTAATTCTTTTATTATTCACTATTGTATCTATTTTAATTAACATCCACTTATATATATATGTGCTATATTAACCTAATGCTGAGGAGTCACTGCGGGTTTAGACATGCGATAGAGCATCCTTGCTTCATTAGATGTAGGCGACGATAGAATCATTTGCGGGATTCCTATGTCACATGTATTCACCCCCAGTGCTTCCATTAGAGTTTCCCTAACCCTGCAATACTTGGCACATTACATCAGAACATGTTGTACGTCTCCCCCTACGCCACATATATTACAATTTGGAGATTCAACTTTATGCATCAAGTACAATATATAGATACAAATTTTAACATTTGTATCTATATTTTATTACAAATTAAAGTTTTCAAATTACATCTCATTATTATTTGTATACAGGGACGTCTTTACCTATAGTGCAGGGTATGCGGCGCACACGAACGGAACCTCCACGCTTAATGAAGGGCGCTACGCTTAATAAAGGGCGTTAGAGTAATGATTGCACGCGGGCGCTTCACGAGCTAAAGAGACACCTCTGTTTGATACATATTTTAGTCCCATGTAAAACCAGTCAATTGGAACATTCCATAAAAAGCTGAAGAGAATATTTTCCGTCCCGGCTGCGTACCGCCTGCCCCGATATTTACGATCAATGGCATGAGATGATCCGCTTCTCCTTTCGGATGACTCTCTAAACCACCTTCTTGTTCTTCCCAATTCAAGATTCTCTTACTGCTTTCTACATCTCCTGTACATACATCATTCAAAAACCGATCAAATTTTTCATTTGCAATTACCTTTTCGTATTTATTTCTATTTGTTTCTACTTTCCTGAATTCACCCATATTGTGGTACGACATTCCTGATCCAAATATGGCAACACCTTCCTTTCTGAATTTGTACAATATTTTGCCAATTTCATAGTGCTGCGATGCGTTTTGATTTTTCAGGATAGACACCTGGATTACAGGTATATCGGCTGCAGGATTTATTAACATCATTGGTATAAAAACTCCGTGGTCCCAACCTCTGTCTTCATCGAGTGATGATGGAATGCCTGCCTTTTGAAAAGCTTTGTGGATTTTTCGCGCCAAAATTGGGTCACCTGAAAATTAAAATACATATTATGACACTTTATAGTACGTTTAATACGAAGTTACATTTTACAAATCACACGCCGGTAAAAGTATTTTTGGATATTTCGCCCCCAAGGGGGTAAATATGGTAGATATGTTCAAGCAAGTGAACCCACAAACAATAGTTATAAAACCAATGCCATAATGATTGATTACATATCAAAGTCCGGCAACAAGAGTTAGTTGACCTTACAAGATAAACTATAACGTTTTGCTCTAAAATGTAGATATAAATACTATCTGTTGTTGAAATGGCAAATATATTTTAATTAAATATGGCGTATCGCTGTCTATTAGAGTTAAAGATAACTAGTTTACAAGTTTTTTAATTAAACTTTTGTAAGTTATTGTGACGCACATATTTGCGTTTTGTGGTTATTATTACAACACCATAATAACATCATCTTATAATTTGTCGTGAGAGAACCACGAATTGTGATTTCTCACACACGCGCTGAATCATGGAGTAACGAATCCTGTGTCGCGATATAGATATCTTGCATGTAAACACGTTACTAACATCAACTGCCGTCTATGGGCGGTCGTAGTTGCTAACGGTCAATGTGTTCATTCGATATAAAAAAGTATCTATGTTTAATCTATACCACAAAAAAGCTTATAAGAAGAAGAAGAAGAAGAAGAAAAGTAATTTATTTTAACGAATTTACAACAACACAGGTACATAATACAGCATTGAAACACTAACCTAAAGCACAGTTAAGTAATTAACATAATGATAGGTGTTGTTTTATAGTTAATGCTGTAAAAAAAACACTTGTTGTTGATTAATTAATGTTATTTACTCTGCAGAGTAAAGAACATTAAAATCAAAAAGTTCTATTTATTTTTTTATTGAATGGGATGACCAAGTGCTTTCCACATTCTTTTTCGGCCTTCTCTTTGCGTATGACTTCCATACAAAATAATAGGATGTAAACTCACACAATCGCCCACTACTAAATTTCACAATAAAACAGGTTTGACGAGATGCACACGACTGCACAGTGCATTTTAACTTATCAATCATCATTATCTTAGTCACCATCAAAACTAATCAACAGCCTTCTTCCTTAGAAAGGAGATTGGCCTACTGAACTACATTGACCAGACGGGTAGTAATAGGATTGGTATCAAGTTCCGCCGATGGCCTGTTCGGTCGGTGTTGACGGGGACAGAGAGGACGATGTTCCGTCCGTTAGATTATCGGAGGTACGGACGACTGTTCTGCGTATCTGCTTAAAGAACACCGCCTCCGGGCCGGGTGGGATACCAGCCCGAGTGATGGTCTGAGGCCTCGACCATGTCGGACTGCCTGAGAGAGGTGCTGGACGCTACCTTGGCGTCCGGGCGCTCTCATGAGTGCTGGAAGAGCGGGAAGCTGGTCCTGTTGAAGAAGCCGGGACGGCCTATCGGTCACGGCCTACAAATCCATCGAGTCGCTGGACGAGACGGGCAAATTGTTTAAGAGAGTCATCGTCCGGTACCTCAGTGAGGTGGACCCCGACCTGTCGGCCCTATTCGGGTTCCAGGAGGGGCGTCCGCCGATCGAAGCCGTAATGCGCCTGAGGGCCGTGACCGATGGGGCGGGGAACTAGCGAGACATCGCCAACACGTTCAACGTTCACGCTACCATTCACTTGCATCATGGAAGCTTGGATTTACATTTTGGTCACGGCCAGGGGTGTGAACTTCCAAGAGGTGGCGCACCTGGCAATAAGGGTATCTTTCTGGTGGTCGGGCAGATGAAGTACTTAGGCCTGATCCAGAGGAATGCGTATTAGCCAGAACACCCCCGTGAGATTTGAAGGCGGAAGTGCTCGCCGAAGTTTATCGACGGGTGTCTGGATTCCGGGCGGAAGAGGTACGCGAGTGGCGTGAAGCCGCCCGTCGAGCCACGATGGCTCGTTGGTAATCTCGGCTGAAGGCTCCATGTACTGACTTTGCCACCGTGGAGGTTCTCTAGCCAGTCATCCTCGAGTGGTCAGAGCAGCAGCACGGGACCCTTTCCTTCCGACTACTGCAGGTCTTTTCCGGGCATGATTCTTCGAGAAGTACCTGCACTCGGTCGCCAGGAGAGAATTGAGTTCCGCCTGCAGTGAGGACTCGGTCCAGCACACGCTGTCGGTATGCCACGCCTGGGCGCCGCAGCGTCGGGCCCTTACTGCAGTCATCGGAGGAGATCTATCGCTACCGGCCATCATTGAGGACGACCTCCACTCGGACCCAATCCACCGCCGGCGAACTGGGCAGTGGAGGCGCGACTATCAGCGCTTAATGCCGCCCTGGGTGTGGCCGCGGATTATCGGGATGGGTTTTTCAGGCCAGCCGCGAAGAGTCGACGAACGCGAGTGCCATACGTTGACTAATTAGAAAAGGATTTGTATCTAGTTAGCTTTGACTTTAAAAAAACCACAGTTCTCGTGTCTCTCACGACCAAAAATTAAAAATATATACATAAAGTACAGTGAAAGTGAATTAAGACTAAATTTAATTTTATATATAATTTTACATCAATATATTAAACACACATTATTATATTAAATAGATCTCACAATGTCACAATCATAAACGGATTAAATGCAACAACCTTTAATAAACAATTCCATGTCTAAAACACGCAATTCTCGG
Organism: Hyphantria cunea; assembly: GCA_003709505.1. NCBI lineage: Eukaryota > Metazoa > Arthropoda > Insecta > Lepidoptera > Erebidae > Hyphantria > Hyphantria cunea. The sequence continues at coordinate 360,910 of PKRV01000926.1, forward strand.
GTCACAAACAGAACGAACGCTGAACGCGTTCGTTCTGTTTTGTGACCCAGAACGTGCGTACGTACGTGCGTAACCAAAATACGTGCGTAACCAAAATTTACGCCGCAAAGAGCACCTTCCTGTCTGGACCATAATACATAGAGAGGTCTTGTTTTTATATTTTTGTAACGCTTTTCATTTTCGAGAAATCTTCGATTCAATGAGAAAACCCATTGAAAAAAAAGGCCCCTTACTTTGATATTTTGGTATTATTAGAAAAAAGATTTTGACTATTTAAGGAATGTTTTTCGCTTTTTTGTAACCCTTGCCGAAAGGCATCTCTTGACACCTTTCACGCGGCCCTAAACTTCAAGAAGCTGATGCGATATTTGTTGAGTATTCGTATAATACTGAAGCAATCAAAAAAAATATTTATAATGTAAAAAAGCTACTCACCCGGGGCTTCGTATTTGAATGTATAACTTTCGGGCGGGTAATTATTATAATCATAGACTAGCGAATGTCTTTCACCAGACGAAATAGTTACAATTTCCTCTTCTCTGTGTGCCGTTACAACTATTATTGCTTTTAACTCGCTTAAGTTTACAATACTAGATACATTTCTCAAGCCTTCGGCAATTTCTGTATTTCTCTTTTCACCCAACACAGGAAGAGGTCCACCGCCATGATTTAGGAACAGCGATGGCGCGAAATATATGTCACTTGTCATGACAGCTGTTATAAAAGTGTATAACGCAACTATTTTCAACATTTTGTTAGAAACGAACACTCTCTTGTATGTATCAAAGGCTAATGAAGTAATGAATAATGAAGTGATAATGAAATATCGCATATCATAACAGGACTTAGGGTTGCCAAAATTTTAAGTTCAAAATATGTATTAATATTAATGTTTTAATAGCTGTATTTTTTAGGTTTACATTAATGCATTTTTACCCGACTGTGTCAGTATGTGGGTAAGTATATCCATTTCTTTAGCACAGCCTAGAGCATAGACCACTGTACTGTTTTTTCAGTCGGATTCTTTTTAAATAATTTTACTTGTTTGATCAAAATTGCTTTGAAAAGTTGCAACGGTTACGAGACTTGAACCCTACAAATTGATATTTAAAGAAGTTGTCGGTTAATTATACTAAAAAGTGTGAAAAATATATATTATAAAGAAAACATGACTGCTTACTGCTTGTTTATTTTCAGAAAATAAGTTGGTTCAAAGTAAAACTTGACTACAATTAATCAGTTTTTCATAAGTTCAACATTTTTACATCTGTCTGATTTCTAAGCAATATATCTGTCTATCTTTTATGACCAAGGTAAATGAGAATACCGATGACCTGGTGGTAAGTGACTAATCCGGTCACCGTTTTTTTCTGTGCTGGTGGTTACATCGGGATCGAACCGACCAAAAAGCGCACGTCGCCTCGGGTACTAGAAGATATCCCTGGAATCCCGACGTATCTTACGCCACCTATCGCTTCTAGTTAGATGGTCTCCTCCTGTGTTGGACCCCGATGTTCATTTTATGCCTCCAAAAGAGTATAGCCTCATAGCGGTCGCGATATCATCTGGCCTGCTTCGGCTATAATGACAGATGATAGCCTCAAATTCAAATTCAAAATCATTTATTCAATTAAGACACTAAGTGACATTTATGAACGTTAAATTGAAGCTTCAGATAAAAATCATAGATCGACACAAACAGACGCCAGATGTACTCTATTGTCGAGATGAGTTAGGTTGAAAACACCAAAATTCATTGCCTGCCTGTGTCGATCCATAACTTCCAGTTTCCAAAATACGTAGGGCCTTACGAGAAGAATACTGGCAAAGGAACTCATGGCCAATCTTTATATAAGTCTTTCAGGTACAATAGTATTAGTATTACATGAATAGTTAACTGTGTGCAAAATAGGTTGTTACCACCTGAATTTTGTTTTATTAAAATGCTTCAAAATCTTCATCTGTCATCCTCAGGCTTGTGCTTATTTATTTATTTACAGTTTTACCTACAGTTGTTACATATTAGTTATAATACATGAATATTACATAAAATATACCTAGGTGTCACACAATCGGCAAACACAAAATTCGTGGAAACCATTCGGATTACAGTGTAACAAATGCAAGACAATAGGTATTGTTATAAACTTTGTTAAAATTGAAAACCAGTTTACAGAAAATAATAATAAAAAACATAACAAAAAAGGAAAACAAAGACAAATAGTAATAAACTAAATAATTGTCCTATACTTATCACACTTTTAAACTTGAATCATCCTAAAAATCAGGATACATAAGTAGTTTAACTCACTTACTCTTGCTACATTTCTTTAGTCCTGGTTTTGCTACAATTATTGTATTTGTAACTTCACTATAGCACTTGAACAACTTGAAATTTGTCCGAATGTTAGAAATACAAATTATTAATCCAATGTCCTGTGCTTATGGAATCGTTTTGCGAACTCAAAGGCCTGGATAACCAGCGTAATCAGTGTGGAGGGACGGGACACATGTTCCTCCAACTCAATGGGGGGACCCTCCGACCAGGCGAGGTGATCATGCCTGGCGGGTCACTACCCAACGATTGATGTTGGGAAGTTTATATATGTTAATCGGCGCGAGAACCTCTATTGCGCGATTTAGGATTGGTAGTTTCTTACTTTTTCTTCGTTGCTCCACAGTTCGATGTTTCTTCGGTAGATGGCGCTGTTATATATTTTATGTTGTTGCGCTGTATGTGGAAGTCGCCACAACCAGGTCCGTTACCGGCCTGACATCTCTGCCATCTCCTTCGCAAGCAGAACTTGTTCACAGAAAGAGACGACGGAGTTCCATGCGCCCTCACCCTGAATCATTGCCGCAATTATACCACAGAATGAGAGAATCCCCACTCCGATGGTCCCCACGAGGTCATGGATTGGCTCTTTCCACGCTGGACGTTTTGCCAGCATGTGAAGCGCCGTTCCCACGGTCTGGCCACCGCAGTGCAGCAGTCGTAGCAGTCAGGCGTTGTCTCCTTGCGGATTAGACACAGTTGATATCCAAAGCACCCTTTTCTAGGAATCACCTGCGTCAGCCGGTGTAAGAGAGGCCCGTGGTGTCTCTCGAACAAATCCTCCATAACAGCTTATACCACTACAATAGTGATGTGCCCAATCGAACCCATTCCTTCAGCGATATGGAAGATTTTGAATTTACCGTAGGCACATAATTTCTAAATGCTCGAACCCTGACTTAATAGTGCAAATTGATTAATTATTATTTTATGATTCATTGTTTTGATATGATAGGTACCTACTGTAAGGGTCAGACGTGCGCAACAAAATTACGATTAACAAAACAATAACACATTTAAAACCCACCTACTTATCAATATTTTTTTTAGACGAGCAACTGTTATCTTGCGTGAGTAAATAGAATAATATAATATTATTATGGGGTCAAGTAAGGGTCTCCCGTTGAAGTTGAAAGATCTGAAGCCTAATGATGAAAAAGCGTCATTAGGCTTCAGATCCGATCCGATCTCCGGTATCCTCACTCAAAAAAAAACGAAAGACAGACAGCGCAAGCGCTGTTTCACACCGGTCGAGCCTTCGTGCCGAAGCGTGGCTCTCCGCCGAAGTCTAGGTGTTCTTTGTGCCCGCTTCATGTATATTTGTAAAGTTCCCCGTGACACAGGATATATACTCCTAATATAGGACTTATCTTAAAAAAGAAAAACAAATATATATTATTATATCGTAACGCTTCGACTAATAGCCAAGCAACAATAAAGAATGAAGCAAAACGGTGAATGTTAGGTTCATGGTCTGTGCTGTAGGAAAATTGATGAAAAAATCTGTAGTACAATTATATAAAATTTTATTTTATATTAATAATTGTTAAAAAGATAAGGTATTACATGGTTCCTTAATATAAACACATATAATTTTTTTACGATTTATTGCATTACATTGCTTTTTACCCGACTGCGAAAGAAGGAGGCTTGTTTTTCGAGTGTATGTGTGTATATTTCTTTGGCGCGGTACGAGAGCCTAATCGGCTTATCATTTTTTTGTGAGTGGTGTCAATAGATTAGTCTTAGCCGTAAGAATGACATTGGGCACTTCAAAATAATAAAAAAATATTGGCTTTTTGGCGCGAAAAGCAAGCTTAAAAATTAATAGGTTTTTAAAATACATCGAGTATGATATCAAAATAAATAATTTTTAACGATGATTACGAATATATATATATATATATATATATATATAACTTATATATTTTATTTTAAAAAACTGAACTTAATAAAGATGACAGATATTGACAGTCGGGTTTTTTTAACAATTTTACTTGTTCTATATTTGACTTTAGCTAAAAAGTATTGATTAGTTTAGCGAAATCCATATATATAAGTACAGTATTTCTTTGCGAGACGATAAAAATATATGTGCATTAAAATTATAAAAAACAAAAACAAGATAGAATGCCTTCCCTTGTGAACATTTATCGGACTTTTCTCTTAAAAAATCCTGGAGACCTCTGAGATTTTTTTTAAAACTCTTTAAAAATTTTTTTCTGAAGAAAGTCTGATAATTTTCCACAAGGGTTCCTATAGAATTTTAAATTTTTAAATTCTTAATACAAATTATGATATTACACACATTGCATTTTTTTTTTACCAACCAACGTTAAATAGCTTTTTAAATACTTCTTTAAATAACAATCTGTCTAGATAGAACTAGGAACAATAAAACGAACAGGTATAATTATGCTGGTCCACATTACACCTATGTTCAGTTCAGTACACCTCATCATAACACAGTTAAATATTTGTTCAATTACATTAAAAAATAACTTAATACCCAACATTTGGAGACTATTTCTTTTTCAACCTTGTTGCTATGCTATTTTGACACTTAATTATTCAATAACAGTCAAAAAGTAATAACATACAAAGATATTTGTTGGAGATCGTTTTTTGTTTTTGCGAAAGACGATCCCCATTTCATGTCATCCACATTTTTTATATTTTTTATCATTAATTCCATCACGACGAAGACTTGAAATACTTTGACATTGGCAGAAATAGCTGATCCGGCTGATTGCCATTCATCAAAAGAAGAAGAAGATATTTGTTATTTTATGATATATGAAGCAAAAACTGGGGATCTGATTGAAACAACTATCAACAGAAATCAGTAGTCATAAGCCCTCATTTTTTCTTTTTTTATTTGGATTTCGCATAGCATCATTATCCTCATTACAGTGTCGTGATTCCCCAGGTGCGGAATGATTGCGGCACAGTCGCTCGCCGCTTGTTCCTCTCCTTGGCCGAATGAAGAGCAACATGTCAAATGGCATCCGAGGCTGGCAAGGATCTGGTCAGTCCGCCTAATAGGAATAGTCACAAATGGGTTACCTTAAAAATTAGAGCCAAAACACCAACAATAATCAGTTAAAGTTCCACCAACTTAACTCATTTGATGAATAGCAATGAAATAATTGCTAAGTTTTCTGTTTCAGTGTATTTTTATTTTGCATTGAATAAGTGTTAAATTCAGGAGAGGGTTAAGGCCATAAGTCCCCACTCTGGCTAAAAATGGGCGGGGGGACTGGCAAGAATACATTATGGCTACCTATCTTGCCGTTGGATGTATTTAAACCGCCCGAAAGCCTCAAACTAAGCTTCACAACTATTATCCGATGATAACAACCGGGACCAACTGCTTAGCATGACATCCTAATCTCGGAGACGCTCATGGTAACATGCCACCAGTGGTCACCCATCCAGGTACTGGCCACACCGTCGTTGTTTACCCTCAGTGATTATTTCTAATCACCAAGTGCAACTGGGTTATGAGGGCCTTTCCTGACCCTTTCCTCTCCTGAGAGGAGACCCGAGCCCAGCAGTGGGACACTATGGGTTGTTGATGATGATGATAAAGTTTCAAATTATTATAAAATCTATAAAGCACAAGTATTTGTCAAAAGAATTTTTAAGAAAGATATGTTTGTGGACCTGTTCAAGGCTTATGCCAATTGCAAAATGATAATAATTAAAAAAAGGTATGCATTACCTTAAAACTTGTAAAAACTTTTTTAAAAGGAAAAGTTTAGATAGCAAAGGCAACAAGTCAAAAAAACATACAACAAGTAATAACAACAATGCATGTTTGATCATAGTTTGATTAATTCTAAAATTTTTGGCTCAAAAATTTTCTCACAAATATGAATAATTGTTCTCGAAACTTTAACCTAGATTGGTTTTAATATATTAAATGTACTGCATCTTATTGTAAATTCATACTTAATTATACAGCTTTTTTTCTTTTTTTATCAGTCTCGTAAACTGTACTTTGACTTTCTAGTAAGCATTTGTGTGCAATATGACTGCATAATATGATGATCGGTTCTAGCTGATAATCACTAGCAACCTCTTTCATTCTTCTTTCCAAACAAAACCGCTGAGTCTAAAAGTTCCGCCCATATCCCAGTTAAAAATCCTCTGCCCCGGTTGTGACCCACCCGCTCCGGCTATCACAATCAAAGGCATAAAATGTTCAGCAGCATGCATGGGATGAGCTTCCGTTGCTCCTTTCTGCTTCCTCCAGGAGATTAAACCTTGTTTTCTATCTTCCTCCCTTTCTGCAGTACAAACTTGGTTTAAATAATCATCGAACTCTTTATTTACAACGGAAGACTTCCCTCTGCTATACATAAATTCTCTCATATTGTGGTATGACATTCCTGATCCTAAAATGGCTACTCCTTCTTTTCTAAATTGGTGTAAAGCTTCCCCTAGTTTGTAGTGTTGTTCAGCATCTTGATTGTTAAGAACAGAGACTTGTATAATAGGCACATTGGCAGCTGGATTTATCAACATCATCGGCACAAAAACTCCATGGTCCCAACCTCTTTTCGGATCCAATTTAGAATTTATTCCCGACTTTTTTAAACTATCGTGTATTCGTTCCGCCAGTTCTGGATCTCCGGGCGCATCGTAACGATACTTGTACGATTCTGGCGGGAAACCATAATAATCAAAATATAAATTGTGGTGTTTGCCAGAAGATATCGTTACGACGTTTTCTTCCCAGTGTGCAGTCACTAATACAATTGCTTTAACTTCCTCCAAGTTTAAATGTTTTTTTACCCCGTCTCGCAAGAAAACTGTAAGCCCCGCGTGATCTTTGTCTCCTAGTAGAGGCATTGGTCCTCCTCCGTGATTCACAAACATCGCAGGGGCAATTAAAGCCATTTTTCTAACACTTCCACCAAAGTAACGAATAATGTTCATGGACAGAAATGACATAAACACTATGAAACCAACTTGAACTAGAATCGTGAGTGTATTAAGAATGAGCATGAAAACTGGTAAAGTATAACCTTGACACACGCAATAAACAGTTGTTTTGAAACTTAATTATCAGCGCTTGAAGGTTATTACTATCAAAAGATAGAATACCTAACCGCAATTAAACACATCGAAGTACAAAGTTTATTTTGATCGAAGATAAGCTATCGAATGAACTGTCTCTGCTGTCAAAGTCACGATGGTTAGGAGTCGACCACAGGTAATAATATTTTAGTGGATCTACAGAACAAAAAGTTCTCTTGCAAGAATTTCATTAAAGGTTTATCTTATCTAATATTGCACGCGATATTTTATTCCAGAAATACGTGTTATGGATTAGAAATCTGGGGACATGCATACAGGAATACAACACATTGGAACTCTCCTATTTCTTCAATAACATTTTTTATTTCATTCTCTTAACCTATCCCTGTAACAAGTGCTGGAGACATGGAACTATATTCTTATCTATGCATGGAACACTGCGATTTATTATTTAAAATAAAATAAACAAATAGCCATTTTTTATTAATTATTTCTGGATTTCAGAATTCTACTACAGAAATAGACAATGCAATGAATCCTAAATGTAAAAAAAGTGAAAAGAAAACAACAATTTTAAAAATTAAAATTTTATATTGTGATCCGACAAGGAGAGATCAAATTGACAGTCATTGGGAACTAAAGTGGAGAATTTTACAAATATTATATTATTATTTTGATTATTATTGCGTATGCGGTTATCAGGAAAATATAATTTGTCAATGTAATTGAGGTAAGACTTACATGTGTTTTCGTTAGTTATCTTTTGAAATCCATCTTTTTCATTTCCCTTACGGTGTTCTTTTGTTTTGGTAAGCTAATGGTGACAATTTTGTTTTTAGGGCTAGCAACACTATTCATTAGAAAGAGAAAACAGGCCTCCATTTTAAAAATGGCGTCTATCTGAGTTGTCTTTCTCGCACTAGTTAAATACCTAAAAATTGTCCCCGTTTGTGGCAATAAACCTAGTGCTGGAATTGTTTATTTATGACAGATAATGTCTTTAATTTAAATTGCTGGACGCTTTTTAATTGAATTTATGCAAATAATATCAATAATCGTAAACAATGTCAATGTATGGGCGAGGCGGGCCACCAAATAAAGTATCACAATATTTAGCGCTAATACGCTTGTTTTAATATAATTTTAGTGACATTAAGTGCAAAAATGGACAAAAAGAATAAAAAGAGATCTGTTATTAAGAGGAAATTAGACGAGCCGAGTGAAAGTGAGAAGAAACAGAAGATAATGGTGAATAGAAAAAATGAGGAGAAGGAAAAAGTGGAAGTTGTGAATCAAGTTGTAGAGGTGCCTGTAGAGCAGGGCCAACAGATTGTACACACTGGACAGCTCGTCGAAGGGAATTTCGAACAATCGGTATTCGTAAATATGAAGGGTGAACCTGTTCAGCTTGGTCCCAATACCGTTATTCTGTACGAACAGAGTGGTAACCCGTCAAATTTCGCTTTTGGTGGAATGTGGACGGTAGACCCTTCGGGGCGAATCGTCATGGCGGAGACGATATACGATGTGAAAGGTGAACCTGAAGAAGAAAGCGCCAATTTTGTACAGAGCAATACCGAAGTTAGCACGGTAAGTTGATTTATCTGCTTAATTATGCAGAATATAGTCTTCTTACCGTCTCTCTGAGTGTGCTTATGTAAAGAATCAGGTTCCTGGTATAGATAAATCAGTACAACTTGGCACCAATTTATATAAACAAAAGAGTTAACAGTACTTTACTGTATAATGAAACAAGTAAATCAGTCCTGAGTAATAACCATGGATGCTACTTAGAGGACAATTTATCACTTGTGGAAAATGTTTATTTTAGATGTAGAAAGAAAAGAACAGATAGCATCTGTAAATATTAAAACATGTTCCTAGTTGAGTGGCTGGCGTCTATGCTAGGATAGGCCTGTATGACATACCACCAGTCTTTCCCGCCATCTGCAAACATTAACACATGTTCCTAGTTGAGTGGCTGGCATCTATGCTAGGACAGGCTTGTATGACATACCACCAGTCTCTCCCACCTCCAGTTTTGTGCAGTACTTGATGTCAATGGGATGCGATGCGAGTGGAATGAATAGAGGTGGTTACTCATAGAACTGTATCTTTGATTATTTATGATTGCAGCAACAAGTAGAAGAGCAACAGAGTACATACCAGCAGTTTGAAATCAGCAGTGGGACACAGGTTGAAGGCCAACAAGAGTATGAAGTTGCTATAATTGAGAATCCACCTGCGGAGACCACAGAAAGGTTGGTAGCGTGATGTAAAAGACACTATTTCTTTATTTATTATAACTTATTTATAATGGTTACTCCAATTACAATAATTAAAGAATAAAACCCATACTTAATAGAATCTAAACAGCAAAGGAGTGACTTATGTATCTGGAATACTTAGGATATAGATAGGGAGTATGTTCACAACTTTATTATAACTTTGGTACTGAACTATTATTGAGTGCGACACGAAAATTATTATTGAAAACACATTTGATATTATTCTTTTTTGATGATATGGCAATCAGCCGGATCAGCTATTTCTGCCAACGTCAAGTATTTCGAGTCTTCAATTATAAGTCTTCGAGTCTTCAAGTCTTTGTCGTGATGGAATGAATGATAAAAAATGTGGATGACATGAAATGGGGACCGTCTTTTGCAAAAACAAAAAACAATCTCATTGATATTATTTATTTTAGCAAAACGCGATTTTTACAGTTTTTACACAAGAGAGAAAACAACAGAAGTAACAATTATGTTATAAAAAGTCATAATTATAAAAATAAAATAAAGAAGTTCAAATGTCCAATAAGTATATATTGTTATCACACTATGTACAAAACTCTTTGATGAACCTCTGACACTTTCCCACATCAATGAGTTTCAGCTAGTTGGTCCGCAGAGCTAGTCTTCTTCACTTCCACTAAACCTTGTATGACTTCTCTTACAAAGAAGTGTCTAATTTGGATGTGTGTAGTCTGTTTGTGGAACTCCGGATTATGTGCGAGGCGAATCGCGGTTTCGTTATCAACATGCAGGGTAGGAATCTCATTCGCACACATCAGCTGAGTGAATATTCGCTGTAACCAAATCAACTCTCGAGCTCCTTCGCTTGCTGTGAGAATCTCAGCTTCAATAATAGAGATACTGACGGATGCTTGATGTTGACTCAGCCAGGAAACTGCTGCTCCAGCATAGCAGGCTATAACTCCGGTAGTTGACCTGCCGGTGGTGGTACAGCCTCCATGATCAGCATCGCTTAATCCTGTGATACTGTTCGTTGTAGAATCTCCATAGTGAATAGTGAAGTTTGTAGTACCTTTCAGGTATCTGAAGATTGTCTTGACTATTAGCCAGTCTTATTGGGTTGGGTTTTCCAGCTTCCTGGATACAACTCCGACGGCGTAAGTTATTTCGGGTCGAGTACCCGTCATGAGATATGCTAAAGCTCAGACTGCTTCACGGTAAGGGAATCGTCCGTTTCCAGCTTTCCCATTTTCAGTAGCATTAGCAGCAGGCTCTCTCTCAATGGGTGTAGAGATCTGATTGCAGTTAGACATTCCAAAGTGTTCTAAAATCTTCTTGGTGTAGGTTTTCTGCTTTATGAAGATAGATCATATATATATCAGACCATCCTGGCGCCTCTCTATTTCTTACCCAAGGTAGTATGATGCCTTCTTGGTTGTTATCTTGAGCGAACTGCTCAATTCCTTCAAGAATTCATCAACTAATTCCTTGTCTGTAGCTGCAAAAAGACCATCATCCACATATAGGGTGATCAGAACCTCTAGTGCCTCTCTGTTTCTAACCCAAGGTAGTACGATGCCTTTTTGGTTGTTATCTTCAGCGAACTGCTCAACTCCTTCAAGAATTCATTGGCTAATTCCTTGTCTGTAGCGGCAACAAGATCATCATCCACATATAGGGTAATCAGAACCTTTTCTTCTCCAATATTCTTTGTTAAGAGGCAATTGTCCACGGAACATTGACTAGAGCTTGCTATGCTTCAGTCCAAAAAACTCTAAACACAAACCATAGATTACGCTCTCCAAGTCTCCATCGAAAAGGTTGTGTAACTCTGTCCATACTTCATGTGCTGTATTGTACACATGTACCTTAGCAAGCATGTCCTCAGTCATGTTCGTAGTGAGCATTAAAAGTGCACCAGATTTAGTCTTCTTATATTTGGCTAAGGCCTTTTCATGAGCGATCATTGCGGCGTGAGCTGCGGCTGCACTCGAGATTGACTGCAAGGTTGGTTTATTGAGGGTCCCGTTGACAGCATCACAACCACCTTCCGTACCATTGAGAAGTGCGGTAATGTTGTGTTTCCAGGTTTCCTAATTTTTCTGGGATAGTTTGGGCAAAATATTAATTCAGCAGTAAACTGGAGTAGAATGAGGCATAGGCAACATACAGATTCAGATTAGTATATATAAACCCTTTGTTCCAGAAGCGCTGAATCTCAGATTGTGACCACCGAGGAACAGTTGGTGGCCGTTGGCACCGGTGCCGTGCGTTGGCTCAATCAGAAGTGCGACTTTGTTGTTAGAAAATTACAGTTGAATTATGGTGAGTTATACTTTTTATATTCTATATTTAAGCGTGTATTTTGGGCTCAGCCATTTTGTCATCTGTGTTAAGGTTACAAATATCTATGAAGAAAGTAAAAGGGTGCCCATGATACCACTTCTTACTGTGTGCTTATCTTTTATACATATCCGTAGATTGAGACATGATTTCACACATTTAGTCCTAAATTTTTATCCTCCTGCCACCTTTCGGTAATTCAGAAAATATTCACGGCAATAAATATGGGGTACGAAGTTCGCTGGGTCAGGTAGTAATAATGTGTAAAGGTCTGTATGTAAGAGACAATACCAGTCGATAAGATCGCCATTGTTACATCGAAATGTATGTCTGTCTGCACAAAGTTATACTATAGCATTGTACACTGCTGGGCTCGGGTCTCCTCTTAGGAGAGGGTTAAGGCCATACGTCCCCACGCTGGCCAAGTGCGGGTTGGGGACTGGCAAGAATACGTTGTGGCTACGTAAATCTTGGCGTTGGATGTTCATAAGAACCGGGACCGACTGCTTAACGTGACCTCCGAATCACGGAGACGCTCATGGTAACATGCCACCAGCGGTCACCCATCCAGGTACTGACCGCGCCATCGTTGCTTACCCTCGATGATTGTTTCTAATCACCGAGTGCAACTGGGCTATGAGCGCCTTTAGGAACAATATATAGAAAAAATAAATTCTTACTTCTATCACAATAACGGCTGTGTGGTTTGTATTATGACATGGACATGAAGATCACTCAGACTCAAAACAACCATTTGTAGATCACACAAAACGTTATTACATGTGGGATTCGAACCCTTAACACCTTAGCACACTGCAAGTAGAGTGTCCATAGAGTGAGATAGTTCCACACCATAAAAAAATAACTAAAAAAAAATATGTCAAAAAATAAAAATTGTCCAAAATAAAAAATATTTTTTTAGGGTGAACCACCCTTAACTCTTAGGGGTGTAAAAATTTGTTATAAACCTACTTATACCTACTGAAAATATACATATAAAATTTCATCAAAATCGGAAGAGTATAAGAAATTTTGGAGGAGTATAAGCACTTAAACAGTGGCACAAGACTTTTATACATTATTATAGAAGCTCTGCTTAGTTTGAAGTTAGATGACGTTTGTTTGACAGATGATCCAAGTATTTATTTCTAGCTGTTGGGCGAAAATTTTCCTTATACCGTCAGCTATCTGCCAATAAATTCATCATCATCTTAGCTTAGTTTCCGGTTGCTTCCATTCCGGAGCCTGGGGTCTGCTTTCTTACTATTCTTCTCCCTTTGCCCGGTCTTCGGCATCCTTGGTAGTGACACCATTAGCACTCATGTCTCCCTTCACGACGTCAAGCCAGCACTTCTTGAGTCTACTCCTTCTGCCAGAACTATCCGGAGCTATCTACCAATAAAATCCTGTCAAAATCATTACAGAGAACAAAGAGACAGGCAGTAATTTAATTTATTTTTGTTACGAGTCCCCAACCCGCACTTGGCCCGACTTCTCCTGGGAAGGGACCGAGCCCAGCAGTGGGACATTATGGGTTGTTGATGATGACTGTACATACTTTCATATTCGTTTAGTCAAAGTCTATTAGTTTAAAATTAGCAAAAGATACTCCAATTTAATTATTTTTATAGGTTTGTGTCCTTTATTTAAGATGGTATGTTAATTTTTTTACAGACGCTGGTGTTAAATTATTACACTCTCAATCTGGCTGCATACAATGCGTTTATCTCACGACACCGAATATGCAGTTGGCCTTCAATGCTGTACCTCAATTTCTATGTATAGAAACAGGTAATATACTATTAATAATAATAATAATAATAATAATAATATATTTATTTTCTCCCACAAAATTAGTGTTACACTGATATACTATAACTATGATTTACAATTTTTGTGGAAGTCAGGAAGCCAAACTAGGATAAAATCCTGTGCTATGGACTCCTATTATGTAATACAATTTCTGCATGGGGTGCTTAGTGATTAGAATGATCAACTTACCGCTTCCTACTGTGCTCAGTGTACGCAGTTTGATCCCCACATGGCATTTAGAAATTCATCAATTATTTATGTGTTTACTCATCATCATCATTATCATCGGTGCCCCAGCGGTAGCATATGCGACTGCTGTTCCTGAGGTCTCGGGTTCGATTCCCGGGTCGGATCAAATATTTGTATGATCTGCAAATATCTGTTTCGGAGTTTGGGTGTTTTCTATATTGTATGACATGTATGTATTTGCAAAAAAAAATATATAGGTATTATATCAGTTGTCTAGTACCCATAATACAAGCTGTGCTTTGTTTGGGACTAGATGGCGTTGTGTGTTAGACGTCGGAAATATTTATTTATTTATATATTTTATCATCATCATCAGCCTATTGCTGGATATAGGCCTCTCCAATTTCACGCCACTTAGTTCGATCTATGGCTTTGATGGTTTTATTGATGTTGTTTTTTACAAAACACAGGATCTATTTTTAGTTCTTTAATTTTATAAAATAAAAAAAAAGTAATTATGATTGTACCTTGAATTTCATACTTCCATAGTGATATTATAAATTCAAAAGTCTTATCTCGTCTGTCTTCTGTTCGTTGTACCTATTTTTAGCATGGAGATAGATTGATTCTTCAGGAAGGACATAGGCTATTACATACGTACTAGGCATACACGCTGCCAAAAGCTAGTAGGTATTAATAATCAAATCAAACCTGTCCAGGACCTCAGCTGATTATTAACAATCTCTTTCGATTCCTGGGTCAAACGGCTTATAAGATTTCCATGAATTTTATAATTTATTACTTGTTACATATTCCTACATTTTTTTTTATATTTAAGCTGCCAAAATGACTCTGCCCTGCCTGATGGAAAGCATGAGCAGAATCCAAGAGTGGTGGTCACCATCCTCAATGCGAAAAAGAACAATGCAGCATGGTGACCCACACTATGGCGGCCTGGGGGGAAAGGGGATGGTGAGGGGGATAGGGGGCGTTGGATTGGGGTATGGGCCTCCGGTATCCTCACTCACTCGATGAAACACAGCGTAAGCGCTGTTTCACACCGGTTTTCTGTGAGGCCGTGGTATCACTCCGGTCGAGCCGGCCCATTCATGCCGAAGCGTGGCTCTCCCACACATCATATTGATTGAAGTAATTTAAAGAATTTATACATAGACAAGCCTGACCAGCTATCTCAGCATATTTCAGATATGAGTCTAATACCGATCACATAGTATTCGGACACTCTGTATGTCATCAAGATTAAGACGTGTTTATATGCATTGTAGCTATAGGTTTTAGGATATATAATGTAGCTATAAATCGGTCTCACCAGCCACTATCTGACCTATAACATTGCTATATTACAGGTATAGAGTTCAACAGTACAATACCCACTGTGGGAGGCACTGGCACTCCAGCTATTAAGCACAACGTCACTCTGTTCCTCGCTGAAGATGGAAATGGGAAATCAGTTATCGTCAGTGCTGGTGAGTTTATCGCTCTTACTCTGCTCACAAGATGTAAGACAAGCTATCACTATTGAATGGGCATACTGTATAATCAAGAACAAAGTAGCTATTTACTCCGTTATGATAATAATATAACAGAGATCTAAAAACCTTAAATATAAATGTCACACTCATGCACACAAAATCACATTTAAAGACCCTCATACACACACAAATTATACATGTAATTTTATTATTACTTCTAATTCGCCAAGTAGTTGGTATAGGGTTGTTTCAAGTTCCGGATGGCGTAAGAAAGCGGTTCCCGGTTCCCTCCCGTCTCCGGCGCAGAGTGGCACGCCGTGTGGCTTGAAGGTTTTGAGTTTGAAACCCCGGTGGGGTGAAGGCCCGAGGGGGTTTGCTAAGTACTTCTTAGTTGATGTTTGAGACGTCCTAATGATGACTAGGGGTTATTAATCTCCATTATATGTTAATCCGTCACCACACAAACTACAAAATCTTTGTATATATTGGCTGGAACGGAGGTCTGTTGAATATCCGGCGAAGGCAAACGCTGATTGATAACCTTAAGGGATTAAATTAGGTAGTAAATTTGTATTAAAGCTAATCATTAATTTCTGTAAGTTGAAACTAAACGGACATGAATTCATTTGAACACAAATTGATTAAATAATAATTGTTTACAAAAAGAGCGATATTTTTTTTATTGAATCGCGGGCAAACGAGCTTTCCTATCGCCTGATGGTAAGCGCTTACCGCCGCCCATGGACATCTGTAACACCAGAGGCATCCCAAGTAAGTTGCCGGACTTTGGGGAGGAGGATTTGGATGGAGGGAGGGGTTGGGGTTTGGGCCTCCGGTATCCTCACTCATTCGGTGAAACACAGCTCAAGCGCTGTTTCGCACCGGTTTTCTTTGAGGCCGTTTATCACTCCGGTCGAGGCGGTTATAGGCACACAATATAAATCAGACTCAGGACACTATAAAACAGACTCAGTCAGTATGGACGTCGCCAGATCTGAAGAGAACCTGATTCCTGTTCTTTTTTTTTTTGTTTGGACTATAGCTGTTGGCCTCAGTGGCCTCTACAACTTTGCGCGGGCTGTTGGTGAGCGCTGAGGGCTCTCAACCGGTAATTAATTAAGTAACATCGCCCAAGGGCACCCCCTGTGGGGTACGGACCTCGGCTTGGGGCGTTACTGGTGGGCTAGGGCGACTAAGTCCTGTAATTTTGTTGGAAAGCGCGTCGCGTGTTACGGCCCCGGCGGCGGAGTCGAAACCGTGGGCGATTCGTGTTGGCGCGTGCCGCGTACCCTCTACGTTGAGCGATTGTGGTGTCGTCGTCCGGATCCCTATCGCGTGTTTGGGCCTACGTACGCGTAAGATGGTGCTAGGTGTGCAGTCGCTAGCCGCAACCACTAGAGGGTTGTGGTGTGGAACAGAGTCAAAGTGGGTCAGGNTGTAATTTTGTTGGAAAGCGCGTCGCGTGTTACGGCCCCGGCGGCGGAGTCGAAACCGTGGGCGATTCGTGTTGGCGCGTGCCGCGTACCCTCTACGTTGAGCGATTGTGGTGTCGTCGTCCGGATCCCTATCGCGTGTTTGGGCCTACGTACGCGTAAGATGGTGCTAGGTGTGCAGTCGCTAGCCGCAACCACTAGAGGGTTGTGGTGTGGAACAGAGTCAAAGTGGGTCAGGGAACATTGTTTTATGAATTGCCTGATGGTCGGCAATCGCTGGTCGATATGAAGTGATTGCAGTTCCCGATCGCGCCGCTTTATATAGGTATCGTCCCCACCTCGCCTGACTCACGGAACCGTTAAATAGTGTCACATTTTTGTAATAAATTTATTGTTAGACACCCTCATTCCGACATATACTTACTTTAATGATAATAATTACAGGTATATCAACTCTTATCGGTGATGATCTAACATGGCTGCTGGAAACTTTCAAATCCTGTAATCCGGCGTGGAGACAAGTCAGATGTGTGGTCTGTGATCCCACCAAATCCCAACAGGTAAGGTAAACGTCATATCAAGATTTATGTTATATCGTCATCAGTGTGACCATTGGACCATTGGACCATTGGACCACTGGACCACTGGACCAACCGTGCAGTCTGCACGCCGCATTCTACTGCGCTGGTGTTGTGGTTCAAATTCTACACGGAACAACACTTTGTGTGATACATAAATTCCGTTTCATATATGTATGTAAAGACCCTGAGAGACATGGTGTATTTCTAATGCGGGCGATGTGTAAGATTAAGATCCCATGGGTGTCGTAATTGATGTGTTTTGTGATGGTGTCTTGAGAGCTGACTATTAAAAGCAAATTAGAAAGCTTCTTTTTTTCAAGTAGGCTTTTCCAGTTTAATGTCACACTTATGAAACTTTTTTGACTGCCTCGGTGGCGCAGTAGTAGCGTATGCGAATGCTGTTCATGAGGTCTCGGGTTCGAATCCTGGGTCTGACCAAATGTTTGTATGATCTGCAAATATTTGTTTCGGAGTTTGGATGTTTTCTATGTATAATATGAATGTATTTACAAAAAAAAGTATTTATGTATTCATATCAGTTGTCTAGTGCCCATAATACAAGCTCTGCTTAGTTTGGGACTAGATGGCGTTGGGTGTTAGATGTCCGAAATATTTATTTATTATTTTATTTATTTAAAAGAACCGGCAAGAAACTCCAAAAAGTTATTATTAAATAAAAGTTATTTAAATAACTCAAGAAGTTATTATTTGGCTCTTCACAATCCATAATCATTTCATGAATTTTATGAAATGATTACACATCCTGTGAAGAAACTTCCCCTACCATGGGAGAGCCACGCTTAGGCATGCCAAAAACCGGTGTGAAACAGCGCTTGCGCTGTGTTTCACCGAATGAGTGAGGAAGCCGGAGGCCTATACCCTAATCCCTCTCCATCCCCCAAAGGCCGGCAACGGACTTGTGGCGCCTCTGGTGTTGCGGGTGTCCATGGGCGGCGGTAATCGCCAATACCATTAAGCTATACGTCAGCTCGTTTGCCCCCAATTTCATAAAAAGAATAAATAATGTACGTATTTTTTGTATGTACGCAACAACAACGTAAAACAGCAATATAAGATCACCAGGTCAACCGTAAAGTAAAGCTCTATTGATGATTTGTGTTGTCATCAGGCCGTCCGAGCAGCGTTTCCGTCCGCCCACGTGACGTGTTCAGTGTGGCAGGCGGCCAGAGCAGCGGCCAGACACTGCGTGGAGAGTGCGCGGGCGCATGACGTGGTTCTCTCAACCGATGACGTGGCCGCCAGGGTCAAGACCTACGCGCTCGCCCTACTCAGGGGGGACCACGCCGCACCACAGCTGCAGGTAACCACTTCTGCTCAGTCTGCCCATAAATACTGCTACAATTAAAAATAAACAAAACGTTTGATTTTAGAATCTGTCCTTTTTTCTTCTCCTCCGATTCTCTAAAAAAAACGCATTGAGTAGGATGACCACTAGATTCTGGTCATGCTTTCCATCAGGCAGAGTTGAGATGCAGGCTCATATATAAATAAAATAATTATTTGTTCCAGGCGTTAAAGCGCGCTATAATCGGCACTGGAGCGGGCACCCTGCGCCTGTGGGAGCTGATGACGAGGCCCAACGGTGTCATGGCGAAACTTGACACGTGGCTCGAAGCCGACAACTACACTAACATATTGCACAAAGTAAGTAAATTCCCCCGAGGAGAGACCTATGTTCACCAGTTAATACAGCTCGAAAGTGTTGTGGGTTCGAGTCCCACATTTCAAGGACAACAATTTGTGTTAACCATAATTTTTTGCGCGATTTAGGATTGGTAGTTTCTTAGTTTCCTTCGTAACTCCGTAGTTCGACGTATCTTCGGTATATAAATAAATAAATAAATATTTCGGACATCTAACACCCAACGCCATCTAGTCCCAAACTAAGCAGAGCTTGTATTATGGGTACAAGATAACTGATATGAATACATAAATACATTTTTTTTAGCAAATATATACATATTATACATAGAAAACACCCAAACTCCGAAACAAATATTTGCAGATTAGACAAACATTTGGTCCGACCCAGGATTCGAACCCAAGACCTCATGGACAGCAGTCGCGTACGGTACCACTGCGCCACCGAGGCAGTCACACACAGTTGTGTTTCTGTTGTTGAGTTGTATTTGGAAGTCGCCACAAGAGATAACACTCCTAATAGGGAATATGCATGATTTATTTTATTTCTCAATCTAATCATTTACGTGTATTTTTCAAAGTGAAATGTATTTTATGCATTAAAATTAAAATTATTTTCACTCTCCAGGGTCTAGAACGGTTGGTGACAAAGTTCCAGTCCCTCGTCAGGGATCAGGTGCAGTCTGATGAGTTCGTCTCTCTGTTCTTTAACGTAGCCAACCAGCTCGAGAATGAGAGGAGAACCTTCGCACTTAGCAGATTAAGAGTAAGTCCTTTTAGATCAATACACTTGGTCTGAGTACTTTGTCTATTTTCAGGTACATAATATATTACCATACCATAATACCATACCATAATATATTATCAGGAACATAATTTTCACTAGAGATAGGTTACTAGAAATGAATTTATCTCAAAGAGAGTAACTTCTGCAAATGTGACATTAATGTTATTATATTCTTTCCATAATTATTTTAGTCGATGCTGTTGTCTCTTTGCTAGACCCACATCTGGTTCCGTTAAGTCCTTCTGATAACATGTAAGGGCCCTGATATTACTTTCTGAGAATTAGTAATTTCTGCAAAACATCTCAAATTACAAAATAAATCCTAAAATAGATCTAGCTCCATGTTTTGTTTAAGATCATTATGAAGGAATGTATTGTATCAATTATATTAAAAAAAAATTAAAGACCAGTTCCAATTCGAACTAGAGATGGACCTTCAAAGGTGTTAAGAATAAAATGTGCAAATTTGATGTATGAAATAAAAAAAAAAACAATGTGTTATCTATGTTCGCCAGCACGACGCGATTTCTATTGATCTGACAAATAAAATATCTATTTCAGTATATTTCGCAGTCTTTTTATTATCCACCGTCCCAAAGAAGAAGGTATAAAAAATAACGAAGTTCAGCCGTACCATAGTAGGCTGAAAACCGATCCCAATCTAACTAGGGCAAAAATCTCAAATGAAGGAAAGGTTGGCTTAAATGCCAATGTTCTGTGCTATTCTCAACTTTAAGTCAGTAAGTTTAAAGTTGAAAATGACACAGAACCGTTGTTTTAAGTTAAATTAGCTTTAAGTTGTATAAGGGTAAAGTGACTTCTAGCATCTTCTTATTCCTTTTATCTCCTCCAGAATGTGAAAGATAACATTTTGGCTTAGGTTAGCTCAGCTCAGCTTTATTGAAAGCGTAAATATACTTATATGTCCACTATTATTCTATCTAAGCTTAATTCAAATTAATTGCTATTTATAACATTTGCAAAGTCACTTAGTATAATAATTTTATACTTTACATAATATTAATGTACCTACATAATTAAATATACAACGTATTTTTTTTTCAGGAAACGGAGAACTTAAAACAGTCACCGACAGACACAATAACTCAGTACGCATATAATTTAATGTCTCATCAAACCAAACTAGCTCAAAAGTGCCTTGATGACAGAGCCGGCAGGTAAATATGACCAATGATTAAAGAGTGTCACCATCGCTATTCATCCCGTGGGTTTGTCGTAAGTGCTGACCAAGGGAGAAAACTACGCAGGACAACATCACTGTGGTCATACCATCGCGTGTTCACACACTCGCGTGGTCACAAACTCGAGTGGTCACTGTACTCGCGTGGTCACACACTCGCGTGGTCACACACTCGAGTGGTCACACACTCGCGTGGTCACACACTCGAGTGGTCACACACTCGCGTGGTCACACACTCGCGTGGTCACACCATCACAGACTCTTCTAAGGAGAGGCCTTTGTCCAGTAGTAGAATATTAAAGGCCGGTGATCAGGTTTTACTGCACGGATGGCCCAGTGGTGTAAGCGGTCGTCAAGACGCTTTCTACTACGCCAAGTGTTATATATTCAAATCCCACATGGAACTACACTTTGTGTGATTCGCAAATTGTTGTTCTGAGTCCGGGTGTTCTTTGTATCTGCTTCGTGTACGTTATTAAAGTCCTCCTGGTCTTTTAAAAACTATCACGATAAAGAATCGAAACGATACCTTAGCACTCAGGATTTATAACCAATAGACTAGCATACCGATTTCATTACCCATTTTAAAATATATATAAATATATATTTAAAATTGACGCCACGACACCTATAGGATGAGTAGTGTTAGTAACACTATATTCAAACGCATTAGTTAAATTATTAATGAATGAAATTCGCCAATGAAATCGTTAGTTACAATAGTTAATTTTTAATTATCATATATTGACCATGACAGGCCCGTTGGCTCAGTGGTATAAGCGACTTTTGTACGTAAGATCTCGAGTTCAATTCTTGGAGGATACGTTTCGGAGTTTGGCTGTTTTCTATGTATAACTTTTACAGGCATATGAAAAAAAAAATCAAAGTATTTGATCTGAGCCAATTTATTTATCATAATATCGCCATCTAACTTTTTTTATTTTCATTACCGTGGGGGAGCCACCCTTCGGCAGGAATAGGCCGGCTCGACCGGTCTGATACCCCGACCTCACAGAAAACCGGTGTGAAACAGCGCTTGCACTGTGTTTCACCGTGTGAGTGAGGATACCGGAGGTCTATTCCCCAACCCTTCTCCCCATGCCCTTCCCGAGGCCAGCAACGCATTTGTGACGAATTTGTGGGCGGTGGTAATCGCTTACCTCTGCTCGTTTGTCCGCTGTTCCATAAAAAAATAACTACAAACTAAGCAGAGCTTGCTAAATTAGATGGTGTTTTTGTCATATGTCCGATATATTTATATACTTTATTGTGTATTATTTCAGAAAGCACAGCAGCGCCGCCATATGCAAATACGGGACTTCGACTCAAGAGTGTTCCTGTTTGTTTAGTAAAGTATTTCGATTGCCGTGCCGGCATATACTTATGTTAACTACAGAACTTAAGGTGAGTCATATTCTACCCTTTTTCGTTTTTTCACCACCAAGAATATATATCTTGTGTAGCAGGGGACTTTACAAACATACATGAAACGGACATAAAGAAGACCCAGACTAAGAACAACAATTTGTGGATCACACAAAGTGTTGTCTCATGTGAGATTTGAACCCACAACACTTGGTGGAGTAGGAAGCAGCGTGACGACCGCTTAAACCTCTTTTTTTCTTTTTTTTTTACGTGGTGGAATGCCTTTACGCACTTCGCTCCACCCCACGCGGGGACAGGGGGTTCGCTTTACGTGGGACTCCTAACTGACTCCAGCCAGATTACCCACTAAACCACACGGTGTGCCACTCTGCGCCTGACACGGGAGAGATCCGGGAACCACTTTCTTACGCCATCCGGACCCCTCCCAGCGTCTGCCCGCACTTAAGCGGGCACCGTCGTCTGATGGTAAACTCTCAAGGCGACGTACGGCACACGCGTAACGTCATCCCCCTCGCGGGTGGCCTATGAAGCGGATGGGGGGGAAAACCCCCTCCCACCCATCCGCGGCCACACTCAGGGCGGCATGAGGCGCTGGCCGGCGGATCGGGTCCGAGTGGAGATCGTCCTCCCGGGCCTTATCCGTCGCCTCCTTCCGCGAGATGACTTCCTCGCAGAAGGTCGCGACCGCGTTAAAACTGCTCTCGCCGCCGGCCATGGATCGTACGGCCGGCAGCGAGAGATCTCCTCCGATGACTGCAGTGAGGGCCCGACGCTGCGGTGCCCAAGCTGTGCACACCGCCAGCGTGTGCTGGGCCGAGTCCTCACTGCAGTCGCAGTGGTGGCAGACGGGACTCAATTCCCTCCGGGTACCGCTTAAACCTCTTTTTTTTTTTTTTTCGTGGTGGAATGCCTTTACGCGCTTCACTCCCCCCCTGCGGGTACAGGGGGTTCGCTTCGTGTGGGACTCCTGGCTGACACCAGCCAGACTACCAACTAAACCACCACGGTGTGCCACTCTGCGCCTGAGACGGGAGGGATCCGGGAACCGCTTTCTTACGCCATCCGGACCCCTCCCAGACCGCTTATACCTCTACGCCAACCATGCAGTACCGCACTTTTATATAGTCAATACAATACTATAAAGCGATATGTTATTATCATTATTCTATTTGTTACTTTTTTAAGTAAATAACAAGTTAAATTATTTAAACAAAACCTGACTACGTATATATCTACCATCTTTATTAAATTCAGGTTTTTTTTATATTTTGATGTACCCAGTGTCACTCTCGCGAACAAGACGAATCTATTGACACCACTCACATAAAAATACGGCAAGCCCTAAACGGCTTGTTGTATTTTATTTGGTCTAGGTCGTGCTAAGAAATACACATACATACTCTCGCAGTCGGGTAAAAACGAAAATAAAATACATATTTAAAAACAGTGACCCACTGACTTCGAGGACAGGGACCAACAAACCGGTGGTTAACACTCCAAGGACATGAACCTCCTCGCTATACGTGCAGTGTTGAGGAGGACTACCTCCTATATCAGACTCTAGATCCAGTCCTCTAATGTGAGCCTTTTAAGGTGTTGTTGCTTGTTATTATTAAAAATATATACTTACACTTGCTGACCCGGCGATTTCGTACCGCCATATTAATTTCCGTGACCATCATTATCATCATCATCAGCCTATCGCAGTCCACTGCTGGACATAGGCCTCTCCAATTTCACGCCACTTAGTTTGATCTATGGCTTCTCGCATCCAGCTCCTGCCAGCCGTCTTGCGCAAAGCATCGCTCCATCTGGCCTGTAGACGTCCTGTTTTCCGTAAATATTTTCTAAATTACTGACAGGTAGTAGGAAGGTATAAATTTAGGACTAAGTGTATTTTTTAATTCCACACCATAAAAAATAACCAATATCAAATTTGCCGAAAAAATAAAAAAATTGCGATTAACCACCCTCAACACCTAGGGGTGTAAAAGTTGCATATAAACCTATTCTCATTCCTACTGAATATACATGTAAAATTTCATGAAAAGCTGGCAAGCCGTTTCGAAGGAGTATAAACACCAAAACTGTGACACAAGAATTTTATATACTTACATATATCAATGGTGTTTATTCCAGGTCAAAACCCACATACCGTTCGAGCCTCGTTGGACTGTACAGCATTGCCTCTTCGGCTGCGACACGGTCACATCAAACTCAACCACAAATACTACAAGTAAGTACATTCTGGATAACAATATAGCTGAACCCCGGGGTTTTACCCGCGGTTGTGATAGTACCTTTGAAAGAATATTTTTCGGTAACGCTGCGGAGAGATACTAGGATACAAGTAGCTTAAGTTACTTAGATCATCAGCTATCTAACAGTGAAAGTTCCGTCAAAATCGGTCCTTCCGTTCCAAAACTAGAACAAACAGACCAAGTATCTTTTTATTTTTAACAGAGCTTGCGCTGTGTTTCACCGAATGAGTGTAGATACCGGGGGCGCATACCTCTGGTGTTGCTTACCATCAGGCGACACGCTTACTCGTTTTCCCCTATTCCATAAAAACAGTTTTCCTTCTCTACGCAGTGCTGTTGTCCTGGTAGTTTGCTTTTTAAGTCGACTCTATCGACACCCATGGGATAAATAGGGGGTTAACACTCCATATTCTCTTAATCCCTTACCACACTGAGCCTTATTTTGTATTGGAAGATCATTAAAAAACCATTTATCATAGAAATATTTTCATTTTTAGCTGGCAGCACGTTTATGGAGCAAGTGGTGGTAGAAACGGAAGACCAACACCGACAGACCATTCAACAACAGCCTCAGCAAATACACCAGGTAAACTATAATAGTATATCTATTACTAGCAGACCCGGTGAACTTCAGCAGGCGCTCATAGCCCAGTTGCACTCGGTGATTAGAAACAATCACCGAGGGTAAGCAACGATGGCGCGGTCAGTACCTGGATGGGTGACCGCTGGTGGCATGTTACCATGAGCGTCTCCGTGATTCGGAGGTCACGTTAAGCAGTCGGTCCCGGTTGTTATCATACGATAACAGTCGTGAAGCTTAGTTGGAGGCCTTCGGGCGGCTTAAAAACATCCAACGGCAAGATTTACGTAGCCACAACGTATTCTTGCCAGTCCCCAACCCGCACTTGGCCAGCGTGGGGACGTATGGCCTTAACCCTCTCCTGAGAGGAGACCCGAGCCCAGCTGTGGGACATTATGGGTTGTTGATTGACCGGTGAACTTCGTATCGCCATATTACATATTTTTTAATTTTTATTAACTTGTTTTAGTATTGACTGCCTCGGCTTCTGAAGGGTAAAGTCGCGAACTGAAAAAATTTTTGTTCCAAACAAACCTTGTCCTGACAACAACAAACACATTGAAAAAAAGATTATCCAATTTGGTACAGGCGATCAGAAGTTATGCGCGTACATATATTTCAGTGATTATTTTTTATTTGTATTAATATATAATTCTCGTATCACATGTTATTGCTCGGAATGAACTCCGAAGCTGTCCAACTCATTTTTCTCGTTTTTTTTTTTTTAATTCTGTTTTACTGCTGTGCTTTATGTAGGATAGTTAATATTACGCTTAGACCCAGACACGGTACAAATAATCCTGCCTAAATTTTCAAATGAATTGAAAGCCACAATCATTGGCTTATCATACATGGCCAATCTCCAAACCCTCATCCCCCTCTCTCCATACAACTACCCCCATTCCCTTAGCCCGATCCCCCTACCCCGAGCCCCTCCCCTCATCCGCTTATTCCATCCACCTCTTCCCATCCCCCAAAGGGTAGTAACACACTTGTGGCGTGTCTGGTGTTGTCCATGGGCGGCGGTATTTGTTTACCATCTGCTGGTTTGCCCTATATTTTATAAAAAACAAACTACAATACCGTTTAGTCCAGCTATCAAACATTGCCAGTATGTACTTAAAGGAGTGGAATATCAATTAAAAATATTGCAAAAAGAATTGAAAATTATTCCTATAGAGAGCTTCCATTGAGTGTGTTGCGGAAACGGATAGTTTGATTAAAACAATATATGAAAGAGTTCTTACCCTTAAAAGTTATAAAAAATGGCCGCGCCTAAGCAATGTATACGTTTAACTTTTAAGGTTGCTTCACTCTAACCTTATGGTGAGCAAATTTGTTCACGTTTTTATAACATCACGCTGCAAGCAATAAGAGACACAGACGAGGTCGTCTTTGTCAGCTAATTTTTTTGTAATATTAATAAGATATCTCTGACAAACTATTTTTTTCCAGGTTGGCGGTGTCAGACAACAACAATATGTTCTGGCTACTCCTGGACAACCAGCGACCCATGGCTCACAAGTAAGGAGTTAAACTAATAATAATCATTTATATTCCGGACATCTAACACACAACGCCATCTAGTCCCAAGCTAGGCTGAACTTGTGTTATGGATACTAGACAACTGATATTGGTACACGAATTGGTAGACAAATACATACATATATATTTGTAAATACATACATATTATTCATAGAAAACGAAGCGAAGCGGAAGCGCTCATAGCCCAGTTGCACTCAATGATTAGTAACAATCGCTGAGGGTCAGCAACGACGACGCGGTCAGTACCTTTTTGGGTGACCGCTGGTAGCATGTTACCATGAGCGTCTCCGTGATACGGAGGTCACGTTAAGCAGTCGGTCCCAGTTGTTATCATACCATAACAGTCATGAAGCTTAGTTGGAGGCTTACGTAGCCACAACATAGTCTTGCCAGTCCTTAACCCGCACTTGTCCAGCGTAGGGACGTAAGGCCTTAACCCTCTGAGAGGAGACCCGAGCCCAGCAGTGGGACATTATGGGTTGTTGATTCATTGATTCATAGAAAACACCTAAACTCTGAAACAAATATTTGCAGATAAATATGTAGAGTAAATGTTTATAAAATTGACGTGGTAGATCAATCACAAGGTTGCAAGAAGAAGAGATTGCTTTCAATAAGTCCACCCTTTGTACACTACATCTCCACTTTATGTACTCTCTTGTTATTAAAACAATATGGAGTAAATAAAGTTTTCTAACTATGTATAACTTGTCCAGGTGATATTCTGCGGCGGCGGAGTAGGAGGAGTATCAGGCGTGTCCGGAGTCGCAGGCGGAGCGCCCGTCCTCACCTCCGTCCTCCCGCCTGGAGGAGCCGTCCTCACTCCTCACCACGCTCTGCACCACTGACCTCCTCACAACACCTTCTCATCGACAGAACTTACCTGTTACGGATAACTGCCATATAGCTCATCTAACAGATGGTTTTACACGAATTAATGATGCGTCGAATTACTTGACAGATAAACTGATCTGAAACTTGTCTGTAGACGGTGAAACAGTGTCTCAATTTCTATTCAAGACTTCACGGATTGCGCAACACCTCATGTATACAGATCTCATGACACTACATACAATAACGCCCTGTTTTATCTGTTACCTGACAAATAGTTTGATAGTTATATTATAGTTTGATAGTTTATATGGAATATACATCAAATTATCTATCAAATAAGCTACCTGAAACTTGTCTGTATGGAACGGTCAGCTGGTAAGGCAGTGCCTGAATATCTATCACGCATGGATTGCATAGTGATACCGGTTACCTTCCTATGTGCTGATTGTTGTCAGTTCAAACCCTAAGACAACTATTTGTGAGATCCACAAATTGTTGTTCTGAGTCTAGGTGTTCCTGCCGTTTCATGTCAAAAATCAAAAAGTCGAACTTTAACTCAAATAAATTCATTCGATATAAATTTCAATTTACCGTATATCAAATCATAAGTGTTATTTATTTTCTTTCTTAAAAATGGTAAAACTGAGTGTGATCAGATCTCCAAACAATATAAGAAAAAATTGGTCTTACACAAAATGCTATAAGCATATATATATTTTAATTGGAATCAAACTACTGCAATCTCCATACATTTAGAACAATTCACAAACGGTTCATTATATAATATACATATATCTGTGCTATAAGACGTTACTTCGTACCAAATTTTAATATTCTGAGTTTACGAGAAGTACCCTGTGGGTATTGATTCCCTTGCGAGGGTCGAAAAATTGCAGGATAAACGGCTACAGGCTGTATCTTTTGACTGTGTTGGCTTAGAAGTTTGTTTTTTTCACAGCTCCAAGGGACAGTAAATCTGAGTATCTAATATGAATTTCAGCTTG
The DNA here is from genome assembly GCA_003709505.1 of Hyphantria cunea. Taxonomy (NCBI): domain Eukaryota; kingdom Metazoa; phylum Arthropoda; class Insecta; order Lepidoptera; family Erebidae; genus Hyphantria; species Hyphantria cunea. The sequence goes on from PKRV01000926.1 coordinate 389,657, forward strand.
ACACCTTCACGTGGTCCTGAGAAAAAGGGTCTTGACAGACTGACAGACAGACAACTCTCTCGTGTCAGCTAGTTAATCGTACAAAAAACATACCTTTGAATGAACAATAAAATAATATAAAAATAGCCTTTAATTACTCTGACCTTTGCCCAATTTGTGATATAATATAAGACTATGCTGACTATATTTAATTATACTACATAAACTTTATTATTCCTATTTTCTGTATGTATATAACTTAACATTTACTGTCGGTTACTAGGTCAGGCTCTCTTGTGATATAGGCCTCCTCAAGATCCCTCCACAATTGCCTGTCCATTGCTGTCCTTCTCCAACCCTTCGGCAAATCGTCTTTTTATCTTTTCTTCTGCCTTCCTCTACGTCTTTTTCCGTTCCGTGGGTAGCACTCTGTTACTTTTTTGGTCCACTTTCCTGTTGTTGATCTCATCATGTGACCAGTCCATTTCCATTTCAACGTTCGTATTTTTAGAGTGACATCCTCTGCTTTGGTGATGCTCCTGATTGTTGTAGCTTTCCATTTATCTTTCAACCTTAGTCCCAACATACTCCTTTCCATTGCTCTTTGGCATACACCCAGCTTGTGCTCAATTTTTTTTGTTAGTGGCCAGGTCTGGCCGCCGAAGGTGAGACATGGAAGTATACAAGAATTGAATGAACAATGCTTGTAAACATATAATATATTTCTCAGAAACGGCTCTAACGATTTTCATGAAATTAAGTATGCAGAGGGTTTCGGGGGCGATAAAGGGATCTAGCTAGAATTCATTTTTGGGAAATTTACTAAAATAATGCTGACCAAAATCTAAGTGATCCATGCACAGAAATTATAACAGGTTCTTTTTGGAAAGCGTTTTTTTTAACTATCGAATGAATTCCAGATGTACACATTGTTCTACCTGTTCGGATAAGTTTATCTAATACCCTATAGGCATACGTATGGCACAAGAATGATTTAAAACTAACTGATATCTTGCACTTTTATGTAAAAAGGGTAACTACAAAAAATCTAATTTGACTTTGTATCATTTCAACTTTAATCGTTGGCGACCAATGCGATTGGGACACTGAATTTTCCACCAATCGCAAAACTGAAAATGGTCAACCTGGCGTCTTTTAAAAATCTCTCACTAGGCCTTCAATGCGATTTGATGTGATATTCTTACACACATATATTAAGTTGGGCAATATCGTGTATCAGTAGAGTCCTTATTCAATGTTTGAAGATATAAGAAACATGATTTACGTTTGCAACAAGCTCTTGGCTCAGAAGGTTAATTGCAAAGTTAGCAACGTTAGCAAGATCGGGTTTTGGATGGGTGACCGTTTTTAACAATTTGAAACTCCTCCGAGCCTGGGAGGTCACCTCAAACGGTCCATTGTGCTGATCATGTTTCCTGTATTTTCAAATGTATTGAATAAAGAAAGTGATATTTTTGAAAATATCTTGTAGAGGGAAAAATGGTCTTGCTACTGCTGTAGCAAAATATAGGCTATTAGTATAAGTTTGTAAATATTTAGCAATATAATGTACGAAGGGTGCATTGTTAGTGTTTCTATTTAAATAAAATATAAATACTTTATTACTGCAATATCGTATATTAAACGACTCTTAGCAATGTTTTGTTTTTTATTTTTGCGCGCCTGTAACGTCAGTCGCTACTATGACATCAGCTATCTGCCAGTGAACATCCCGTCCAAAATTATTCAGCCGGAACAAACAAGCAAACAGACTCAAAAATATTTCAATTTTGTAGTGTAAGTACTCTACAAACTTTCATAATGACCCTTAAATCTCATTGCTTTGTAAATAAATGGTAAATTTGGAAACAGCGATTGTGAATTTGATCAGGCAAATAAAAGACCGGAATACAAAAAAAGGTAATGTAATTATTCACAGAAATACAATTTTAATACATCTGGTAATGCGATTGGCAGTAAATTCAATTAAATTACAGAATAATAATTACACGTACAAAAAAATATTTCACGAATCACACTGGTCTCTGCAGCTAAATCTAAGTTATTATAAAATAAAGTTAAATCTTAAAAGAATAAATTCTTTGCCAAATTACGTTTTTTAAATATAAAAATAATGGATGTTACACTTACACGAAACAAATTGCTGATAAATTAATAAGAAAACACTTAAATTAACTCCTAAATATTAATGCAAACATCGAAAAAAAACCTTAAATTGTCTATACTTTAGAAAAACGTCTCGCCGTTCTGTAGATTTGTTACTAATTAGATAAGAAAGAATGCCAGCTGTTGAATGTTGCTGAAATACAACAAAATATTTTTTTATGCTCTTATAAATGAAAGGTTATGAATTATTGTGACTTTTCCGATTGAATTAGTAGAATCTTTTATAATAAATATTAACTGCACAAAATTCATGTACTTAAGAAAAATTATCTATTACTTTACTATAACTTATGGTGTATTGAGTATTTGCAGTGTTATTTTCATATTAATCTCAGCTTTGGTGCTGCATAGATGAAATAAAACATTTCTAAAACGAGCGACTATCAAACTTCGTTCTTATCTAGCTAATACAAATCTATGAATTTCCCTCCTAAATTACTGTCATAACTGTCAATCTTACAAAATACATTCGGATTATGGAGCATAGAGTCAAAGGACTATCTGGCATAGAGGCGAACCGAAAAGTGTTCACCAAAATACCACAATAAATAATACCGACCAAAATGCCGTTTTAGATATGTATATAGTTTGTTATGATAAATAAGTATTATGATTCTGAATATAGTGACACACGTGTTTGTAAACATCATTTTAACATTAAAGAAAGCAATGTTTACTGTCTCGATTTACGATACCCTTAAGAATTTACCCTGATTCTATTGTAGCATCCGAAGTACAAAGATCCTTACCTCTACACTCCATAGTTCATCACAAACAAACTAAGCGATTACAAACCTAGTAATAAAACCCATGATAAGTACAGTTAAAACTGAATAAATATTTTTGGATGCAATTCCAGGAGCGCCTCCTGTGCAAGCGTCCAGGTGTTGGAATAATTCCATATAATTCCTCGCTGGTACGTGAGTTGAGGTTATTGAGGGCTCTGTGAGGTCAATAGTGGAGTCTTTGAATAACAGATTCGTGATGCCGCGGAAAGGAGAGAATATCTCGAAATTGATGAGCTGACTGCCAGTGGCGGAGTTGTATCCGAAGTATAACTCGATCCAGTCTAATAATACGTTTAAGCTGTTGAATTGAGGGTCCGATCTGGAAAAATAAATGAATTATCGATGGTTAATTAGGGGCAAACTCTTTGTTCAGGGACTTCCCCTTAATATGTGATTAGATTGTCATTAATTTTTACTCTTCCATTCCATTCTTGAGGTTACACTTAAATAAAACGATGTTTAAACCACGTATATCCATCTCACTTGACATTGGCAGAATTGTCGACACCGGCACAGTTTGCCATTTCAAAGAATAAGAAAGAAAGAAAACGATATTTTAGAAGAGACTAGTTGATCCACGCTACCTCAATGTTACAAAGCGCACGCAATGGAATAATAAGATACATACCTTCTGGTAAGGACTTCAGCGTCCACGACAAACGCAAGCAAACAATCATCTGGAATATCGGTTCCAGGCTGGGCAGCCAAGGAGTTGTTCCGGCACAGAGCACGGAACTGGTTTGGATTCAGGTTCATACTTTGAAGATACCCTGAAAAGAATTTGTACTTAGTAGTTTCTTGTTTGTTTAAAATAACTTAAAACATCAACAGCAAAACTTAAATAACACTAGGTAGAGCCTGTAATACGGAAACCAGATTAGATGTAAACATAATCCAGTATTTCTAAATAGGTACACACAAATTGTAGATAAATTACACCCAGACATAGCAAAAATTATCTTCCTCTTCACACAATCATTTGTCCTGGCTGGGAATCGAACTCACTAATCATTAGACCAACAGGTCTGTCAATAAATGCTTTCTGGTGTTTCCGTTCTAAAAACTCGCTGCTGTCTGTGGATTTGATCCCAGATGAGACAACACTTTGTGTGATCCACAAATTGTTGTTCCGAATCTGGATGTTCTTTATGTCCGTTTCATGTATGTTTGTAGAGTCCAGACACAGGATATATACCTAGTATGGAGGTTATAATTAAAAAATAAACTTACGAGTGATGTTCCTCGTGTTCAAGAAGGCGACATCATTGCTGGGGTTATTGAGACACGCCAAAGAGCCGTTGTTCCCGAAGAACAAGTTCGATTGGTCCCAGGTACAAATCGGCTGATCTGCAGAGGAATTAAATAGCTGTAATCCTTGTTTATTATGTTAAGATTAAGAAGCAGACGGTAAGGATCGACCGCCTTAATCGAGAGTACGATCTTTACATTTTAACGACATTCATTCCTTAAGTTTCGACGACGACATTCCTTAAGTTTGTTTAGTACTTTCTTCACAGAGCTGGTCCAGTTAGGAAACGCCGAACTGATCCGCTCAAAAAAGTTTAACATGTAAAAGTGTACATGTAACCTAATTGCAGAATGAATGATTTCATTTCTTCTTATGGCAACCAGTCGGATCATATATTTCTACCAATTTCATCTATTTAAACTCTTTAAATCTTAAGTATTCACGTCATGATACAATTAATGATAATAAATATAAAAATTTGGATGAGATGAAATGAGGAACGTCTTTAAAAAGTACAAAAACGATCTCCCAATGACTTCATTTCATTCCTTTACCGGCAATGGACATAAAATGTCAAGAGAGACAAGTGTGTTCCCGTGCTTTTATTGTCCCTCTCCTACAATAAATGGCCAGAGATCGTTTTTTGTTTTTGCGGCAGACGGTCCCCATTTCATGTCATCTACATTTTTTATATTTTTTATCATTAATCCCATCACGACGAAGACTTGAAAACGCGGAACACTTAGAATTGAAGACATTAAATACTTTGGCAGAAACAGCTGATCCGGCTGGTTGCCATCTCATCAAAAGAAGAAGAAGAATAAATGGCCGCTCGTAAGGTATATTTTAGGTGTGAATTTTGACATTTACTTATAATGCGCATCATTTGTGATGAAACTGGCACATTATGAATGAAAATATAGGGGATGTAAAATAAATCGCTTCTTTTTAAGTCACTTCGTCTGTTTTGTACATGTACATGTCTCAGATATCGATGTAAACATAACCGTGTAAAAAGCAAGTGGCTCCACAAGCTTCTTTCGCTTTTGTACTAAAACTATTCTTGTTTTATTTGAGGTTGCCTGGAAGAGATTGCTTTTGGCAATAAGGCCGCCCTTTGTACACTCCGTCTCACATTTTATGTACTCTCTTCTAACTGTAATATTATAGTGTGCAAATAAAGAGTTTTCTATCTATCTATCTATCTATTCTTAATGCGTTATAGCGCTGTTCGTCTTAATAGATTGTTAGACGACACAACTTATGGCTTAGCGCTGCAGCGTAAAGACCCACATTTAGTAAACAATCGATTTTCGATTTTCATAAAATATCCATTCCGCGGGCTAATCATAAAAATCGTGTCTTACGGAGTTAACCCAAAAAAATATAGTTTAGAAAACTAAATAACAGGGTTACAAAAGTCATTTACAAACAAATATCCAGGTGAAAATAATAAATGCTTAAAAAAAACTGTAATAAAATGCAGGCATTATGAGTTTATTTTTAATTTAAATCTTACCTGCGGAAACATTGAGCGCTACTGCGGTATTAGGCCGGCAGGCTGAACAAAGCACGGAGGCGTTGAAGGTCTGGAACAAACATTACAATTTAAATATCTTGGAGGTATATGACGTGTCTCTTTAAATCGTCATCATCATTAATACTCCACTGCTGGACATAGCTCTGGCCTTAGAAAGAAGGTTCTAGTTAAGTGTTCAACTCTGACTTTTAATATCTTCTTACATTTCATACGGTAATCCAATCCCAAACCCTGTACTATGTAATTACTTACAAACATATTTATATATTTCTAAACTCATAAATGTTATAGACAACTTATATACAGAAACGTGTTCTTTACATAGCAATTATTATTTAACCTGAGCAAGAATTGAACTCACGAATTCCAATTTAGCAGGGTTTCAAACTGTTAAATCAACAGGCAAATATGCCTTGCCTTAATTAAGTCATAGACAAGTCATGAACTATTATAATAATTTGTCATAAAAAAGAAATTTTAAAAATATACATATATTTTCACATTCGAATTTAGAACCTCCAGACAGATTCAAGGCGGTTAAGAAACAAGTAATGATTTATTTAAAAAAACCTGTCTGACGTACCTATATTTTTCTACTTTATTTTTTATACGAAAAACGAATCTATTTGAACCATTCATATAAAAATACGTCAAACCGTTTAGGCTCTAGAACGTGCCAAAGAAATATACACAAATACATACACTCGAAAAACATAACCCGTAAAAAGAGGTTATAGTTAGGTAGGGTAGGTAATATTGAATAATTAATTAAAATATAGCTGTGGCTCTCTATTTTTGTCAGTATTTTTAAGCTAAACACTTAAATTTAACACAGATACAATAAAATATTATAATCATATATTATCATCACTATTTCGTTTGAGTTTCCCTCCAATTCTATTTGGGGATGTTCGCAAACCTTAACATTCGTGTGAAAAATCGCTAGTTTAGTCTATGGTCAGCCATTTAGTTTGGGAACTTATTAGGTATTTATTTTAGATCAAGTTAAATGAAACAGGTATATTGGGTAGCAGGATTAAAGCCGCAGGGACTTAGAAATAAAGGGGTCATGTACCCGTTTAGCGCCATTAGCTGAACATTTAAACACGAAGCATTCAACATATATTAAATATACAATTATGCAAAATAGATTGTTCAAACTTATACTCGCAATATGAAAGTTAAAGTTGCTGCCTATTACGTGTCCATAGAGCAACTCCGGTCCGCCGGTGGCTTGTGTTGCTCTATGTTGTCTGACTCTACCTCCGAACTATCTCAATATCATATTTACGCCTGTTACGTCATGGCCACCCCTTTACACGATAGCGTATTTTAGAAAGGAAAGGGAAAACAAGTGCATTATAAACAAATAATTTTAAAATAGTACAATGTATTCTAAATAAGACCTCATTCGCATCCATTAGATGTTTGAAAAACTTCTTGTTTAAACGCCTTGTTAGTCCTACGTTCCAAACGTATAAATTTCATACTTTTTTTTCACACAGTCCCATCTATTCCCAAGCTAAGCAGAGCTTGTGTATTGGGTACTAGAAAATTGATGTAAATACATAAATACTTTTTTCTTGTAAATACATACATATTATAAATAGAAAACACCCAAACTCCGAACCAAATATTTGCAGATCACACAAATATTTGGTCTGACCCGGGAATCGGACCCGAGACCTCAAGCACAGCAGTCGCATACGCTACCACTGCGCCATCGAGGCAATCATTCTACGGTCACGGTATTTATGTATTAAATAATTAGGTATCGGTACTTTAGTCAAGTACCTATACCTAATTTTATATTAAATAAATAAATACTGTGACAAACAACATGCTGAATGGTAAAATCAGTTAATTTATGAGACAATCGTGTAGTTTCAACAGTTTTAATTCTCACTTTAGCGAGAGTGAGTGTGGAACACAAAACACAGGACTTTTTTACTGTTTAATTCTTTCACAGTAAGAAAGAAACTACAAACGCTATTATGTATCAAAGTTCTTGAATCAAACTATTACATTACAAATGTATTTTTATATAAAACTACATAAAATTTAAACGTGATGTTCTTTTTTGACGCCATCTTTCATAAGTTTATCTAAGGTATGTTTGCTCGAAAAGCATTTATCATCTTCAGATACATTCACTACAGTTTCATTATATCTATTTTATAATATTGAGACCCACAAAAATAGATTTAACACATCAAACAACACAGTAAAACAAACAAAAGTCAAAGTGATAAAAACTAAACACTTTCAGAAACAATTCACAGACATTTGTGTAGCCAGTTTAAATTGTTAATGCCGTAATCGAAATAAATCTGAGGTAATAAATACAGTTTATACGAACTAACTCTTCGAATAGCACGTCGGAGAGTCTCCTTCTGGACTTTGCTTGGAGCTGAAGGATCTTCCCGTAGATCGAACGCGGGAACCTCCATGATAAGTTATGGTACAATTATTTAAATTGTTATAAATAATGAAGAAAAAAAATCATATGTCAATAGACTTTTATTCACATAAATTAATAAAAAAAACTGACGGAAAGTCAGAATTAAAGAATTGAAAATTTTATAAATAGCGCATTTTGCCACGGGAGAGGATAAACATGAGAACAGGCTACCAAAGATTATTAAAAGACTTAGTTCCAAAGTGTTGATTTAAGTGCATATGATATTTTCTTTAGATATGCATTTATTTTGCTAAATATTTGAAGGAATAGATAGTCACTATATTGTGTGGTGATCTACACCTGACTTTATAAACTCTATTTTTTTAAAGACCGTAGTCTATGGTTAATAAAAGAGTTTCTCATTTGATTAGAATTATGAAATAAATGGATCGGTATGAACTTACCGTTGTATTAGAGATAGAATGGCTGGCATCGATCGCTCCAGGTGCACAAGCTCCCTCGAAGAACTCACCCACAACACGAGCATAATCACACTCAGAGCTTGGCAGAACACCACGCTCACGGCCCGCGCGAACGAATGACATATACGCTATAAGAAAAATAAATGTAGGTTATTAAAACAATACCTTTAATACCTATTTCTATGTCTTCTTCGGGTTAAAGCTGCGTGTTAAAACCACGCTAATGAATATCCTCAAGTGCATTTCTCTGAGAGAAACCCGGGCCATGTGGTTGCATGTCCTCTCGAAAAACAAATCTACATGCTCTATTAGTTGAAACAAATGACGTGACCTGAGACTCGGGCATTCTGCTTATGACCAGCTATAAATACTACATTATTATTATGAAAACTACATCATCATTAAACTGCTGGACAAAGACTTCTTCCAAGTATCTTTAGATTTATTTTTAGTTTGACTTCTAAGATTTCTTGGAAAGTAAAGCTAAGAATGTATTTCAAACACTAAATTCTACGACAAGTCAACTTACCAAGTCCACCAAATTCGGGGAAGCAAGCCCTCCTGCCTCTCAAGTTCTCGAACCTCGTTATGTTTTCAGCTGCAGCCGCTTCATTGATAAAGGCAGCTATTCTAGCCGCATCTTCTTGATTATTCTGCACAAGCTTCACTGGGGCTAGCTGGTACAGGCTGTAAAAACAGAGGGGAAGGAATTGAAATAATGGTCATGACTATTTAATAATAATAATAATGTTACACAATTCACACACGGTGTCTAATCCCAAATTCAAATTCAATTCAATTCAAATTCAAAACCATTTATTCAATTAAGACACTAAGTGACATTTATGAACATTACATTGAAGCTACAGTACAGTTTCAAAAAAAAACATACATCGACACAAATAGACGCCACAGATGTACTGTATTGTTAAGGTGAATTAGATGAAAACACCAAAATCCACTGTCTGCCTGTGTCGATCCATAACTTCCAGTTTCCAAAATGCGTTGGACCTTATGAGAAGAATACTGGCAAAGAAACTCATGGCCACTCTTTTCTAAAAGTCTGATCTTCATCCGTATCTCGAACTAAGACCGATCCCAAACTAGGAAGAGCTTGTACTATGGTAATCAGACTAACATACACACTTATGTATTACTAAGTGCATACATAACATAAATAATTATACCCGGACACAGAACAAATGATCGTCATCAGCACAAAAATATTAATCCTTTTAGTGAATCTACCACTTAATCTCTGACAGCTGTTTTCAGGATCACTAGTCTATCATTTGTCAATCTACTATGATTAATTTGAACATCTGATATACAAGACCATCTAGCCCCAAACTAAGCATAGCTTGCACCATATAAAACACCTAAACTTCGAATCAAATATTTCAGATCATATAAACATTTGAAATTGAACCCGAGACTACAGCAGTCGCATACACTACCACTGTGCCATCAAGGCAGTTATTATAATACATAGCATCTTTAAAAAACCTTTTTAGTTAATTTTTGTTGGTCATATCAAAAGAGTTTGACAGGAGTTTTAAGCCTAGTACGAGTATATTACGCTGGCCACCTTGTTTACGTAGGGTTTAGATCAGGTTTTCCTTCGGTTTGCAATAATATTGTCTTGCGTAATCAGCTCCTTTAGTCGGCATTTACGGCACCCACGGGATGAATGACACTCCGTTTTTTTAACCCATCACCACACATACAATAAAAAAGTTCCCAAACCTACCTTCTCGCAAGATATCCATAGTTAGATCCAGCAGAAATAAAGTCAGAATTATCGTTTCTGATGTCAGCGAGGCATTCCAGGGTGTTGCTCCTCAACTGACAAGATATAGGGGGTTGGAGACCCAAAACGAAGGAAGCGCTGCGAACCCAGTTACACTTTTGGAGTTCAGGAACAGATGTGACGCACCAGCGTCTAGCAGGCATGCATGAAGGTGTTGACTCGATTGGGGGAATTTGGCGGACTAAAAATAATTGGAAAAAGTTTATCTAAATGATATCGGGCGAACTAAAGAGTATTGTTTCATTGCGGTTATTGCCCAAGACCCCAAAGCAATCATACATAACTTATTTCCACATAGATGAAACCCTAGGTTCTCAGTTCATCATGTTCTTTGAATACGTGCTTGTGTAGCTAACAAGTTTTCAATGCATAATGCAACCATTTGTCACAGAGTAGTTTTGGTATAAAACTATAAGTACCTACTTGTGCGAGGTGGAGCTGCGTCGCTAAATCAATTCCTAAATATGATAGGCTACTTTTGGCTCTCCCAAGATTAATTGATACTACGGCATTTTTGTTTTTCACGACAATTAAAAACTGTATATTATATCAAAAAAGTCCCTAAAATTACCCCTAGAAGTTATACCCCCGATTTGACCCTTAAGTTGGAGTACTCCGATGATCTGATCTTCACGGTACTTAAAGTGGCTCGACTAGATTCAGTAATGTTGTTGTGGAAGCGTAGAGTGCCCGGACCGAGGCGGTCACCGATTGAGGTTCCAAGCGCGGCATTTTTGCTTGCAATGCTCCCCATCCTCCAATATCCTCACTCATTCGGTGAAACACAGCACAAGCGCTGTTTCATAACGGTTTTCTGTGACGCCGTGGTATCACTCAAGTCAAGCCGGCCCATTCGTGCTGAAGCCTGGCTCTCCCACGATAATTTTTGCTGGAATATTAAATGATACTTACTTGCTCTTGTATAATTTACTGGAAAGACCGGGATGCTCTCGAAGACCACGCGTGCGTTAGTGCCTCCAACTACGGCATTGTACATGATCGACTGCCAAGTGTTCTGTCCAGGGTTAGCTCCATTGGGCCACCACTGTTGTAAGGCGCTCAGGAGAGACGGTGCGTTGTTCCTGTTGAAAACTACCGTTACATACTAGTTTTTGGTCTCAGATCCGTCCAGGTTTATGTCGATTATCGTGGTTAATAGTAACTATGTCTTATCCTAATGGATCAGCTACGTTACTATTAAGTTTCATTTATATTTGTTCGGTTGTTATTAGGTGAAAGACTAACAACCATTCATTCATCTTCACAAACTTTCAAATTTATAATTTTACTAGGATTGTAATATAATTCTTGAGAAGAAATAGAAATTACTTCATAGTCGAGTGTGGTCACCGAAGTGATACCACGGCCTCACAGAAAACCAGCGCTTGGAAACAGCGCTTGCGCTGTGTCCCACTGAGTAAGTGATGATACTGGAGACCCATATCCCAACCCTTCCCTCAATCTCCCTCCCCATCTTTCAAAGGCCGGCAACGCACTTGTGACACCTCCGGTATTGCGGGTGTCCATGTCTGCTTGTTTGCCTCGTATCCATAAAAAAAGATAAGCCTATTACCAAGTTTATTAGAATTGATATAACTACGAAATTAATTATTGAAGGTGCGCCAGGGGGGGGGCAGGGAGGGGCAGCTTCCCCTCCTTGGTCTGGTTACATCTCTACTATACGGCGATACGTCTGCTCGTTTGCCTTCTATTCCAAAAAAAATAAAAATAAAAATAGTTAGCTGTCTATTTAGATGGCATTGTGTTTAACATCGAACGCGGTAGTCTCAATAATGAAATGATCTAAAAAATCTCTATCGAATTTGAAGTGAGTACTTATGTAGTACAATCACAATCACTTCTCATCCGAATCAGTTTCATCATCTTTATCGACAGCCTTTAACAGCCCACTGCTGTACATAGGCCTCTCTTTAGAGGGTAGTTTTTAGCCTACTATATGGTGTAGGTATAGGGTTTGTTTCAACTTTTATTTCTTTTGTAGTGTCCTTGCGAAGTTTGCTCCCTAAATCGGCTCTTAAGATATCCACATGGGTTAAAATAGTGTGGTGATATCGGATGTTCTTAATTCGTTACTACACGGTTTGTATGTAAGAATACTCACGGGCTGGCAACGATGGTGCCCCATGGTTGGCTCACAAAGGAACAGGGAGATACAGTATTGGCAAGGTTTCCGACTGACAAAGGTATTGTAGTACCATTGGGGCAGAGAACATGGAAAGAGTTTACGTCATCAGTATTGCGCATCTGAAATATTAAAAAGAAATATTACGTTTACGCGTTGGGACTTAGAGTACTAAGACTAAATGCGCAGGAGATGATTGTGACAGTAAATGTGTTAATCATCTTTGACTGCCTCGGTGGTGCAGTAGTAGTGTATGAGAATGCTGTGCTTATGAGTTGAGGGTTCATTCGCTCAGACCAAATGTTTGTATGATCTGCATATATTTGTTTCAGAGTTTGAGTGTTTTCCATATAGAAGTATGTCTTTAAAAAAAACTTATAAAATGTATTTATATCAGTAGTCTAGTACCCATAATACAGGTTCTGCTTAGCTTGGGACTAAAAGGCGTTGTGTGCTAGATGTCCGTAGATGTCCGAAAATATTAATTTATAAATATATGAAAGGAATATTGAGCAAAAATTTATATATAAAAAAATCATCAATCAACAACCCATAATGTCCTACTGCTGGGCCCGGGTCTCCTCTCTGAAAGGGTTAAGGCCATACGTCCCCAGGCTGGCCAAGTGCGGTTTGGGGGGATAAAAAAAATACTCACAGTGAAATACTCTCGGACATGCTGCCACGCTACATAAGCAACTGCCGATCTGTTTGCCACTCTAGAGTTAATATTTAGACACTCGAGGGCTTGAATATGTCTGTTGTCGTTTCTTATTCCAGCTATTATTACACCCATATCGATATTATAATCTTTGCAGTTCGAACTATCCCCGCAGAGAGAACAGAGGTTCGGGAAACGGGATTCTGCAAAAAAGAGTAAATTATCAGTCAAGATGTCTATTAAGCAGGTTAAAAAATTCTGGAAACATTTGAGATTGAGACCATAGGATCATAGAGTCGGTGTTCGTGCTATGTTTAAACAACTAATCGACACTTCTAGTGATTAGAAGGGCGTCTTTTGTTTAGCACAAATAAATAGCATTGCCATTGTGTATGCCAACATGATAATGCTGACAGTATTTTGGAAATGCCAGTTTAGGAATTTTTGTGCGCTTGTAATTAAATATGTATTATATTATTGGCGAAACTTATATCAAGCTTTGCTGTTAGCGTTTTGTTTTTGGTGAGATGATAAGAGGAGAAATGGCTAATGAGTCCGCCGATGGGACGCCAAGAGACACAGGTGCTTTGCCAGCTTTGAGTATCCTCTATTCACAATATTAAGGAGAAGAGTAACTTAAGACGTTAGATTTTTACCCATGAAAGTGTTAAGCAAAATAAGCATTAACTTCTTATATAGAATAGAATGGAATGAAAGTTTATTGATTTCAGTATTACAGATTTGTACAAATACACACAAAAATGATAAAACCAAAAGTAAAAGGTCTAATCGTAAGCTATACTTGGAACACCAAGCGCTAGTTTTCAGCTTAAGAGTTTGACTCCCGTTTACAAAAAAAAATTAATTCATTCTAAAGTATCACAATACAAATTACAATGTTTATTATACAATATACAATGTATATTGGGGAGGTATCCAGAATATTAAAATAAGTATGCAGGTAAGGGTATCCCGTACATGAATACGAGTCTAAAAACAAAGTGCAATTGTCAACCATTTTCAAATATTCACCAGGATGTGAATAAAAACAAATGCTTACATAGTAATAGATGGATATAAGGAATATACGGGACTTATTTCTCCCATACGCCCATTACTGTAACTCCTGTACGTCAGGACCAAAACACTGAGTTACACTTAGGAAATCTCAGGAAAATATAATTGCCCTGTGACCGCAACGAAATTTCCATTGTGAATATATTATGTATAAACCAGCATTATACTTACTGAGGTCATCGTCAACACTTGCATTGGCACTCCAGGCTCCTGGACGGCAAGCAGCAGAAAAGAACGAGTTGATTGCTTCCAGTTCCACTTCCTCAGCGGTCCTTCCGGCAGTGTCAACATCAGGACAGCGATCCGTTCGGATAGCCTGAGTTTTAAAAATTCGTTAAACAACACTCTGTAAGAACCCCACTCTAATTCTTTTGCTATATTTCAATTTGTTTCTATTAATGTAAATTATATTTTAATACCCTACTACCTACTCTGGGGCAAATGGTTCTTTTTCTCTTTTCCACAGCTTCATGTCAAATGCTAGGACCAGTACTTTTGGAAGCCGTACAGATTTTCTCACAAGAGTCTTTTTAGCTTACAATATTTTGCCAATTATCTAAATGCCATACTCAATATGTGTCATTTTAAGAATTAGACAGAAAAAACAGAATATTCAAAAGTCAGAAATGAAGGCAGGAAGGGTCAGCACAGTTTCTAGACTGTCTTCACGATGAATCTGCCAAGGGTCTTGACAGTCTATACCTACTTCAGCTTTATCTTTCTAGCCTTTATTATTCCCATGGTTATTTGGAGTTGGCTACTAGTTCAACCGGTTTTACCTGAATATACGTTTTTATACAGAGCGACTGGCATCTAACCTCTCTGGCTAACCTAAAACTCTGAGGCTGAACTGAATTCGAAGGTTTGACTATTTGACAGTATATTTTAGGGCACTGACTTCCCAATAACGATTGCCATAGATTTTCATGACAACCGGGACCAACGGCATAACGTGCTCTCCGAAGCACTACAGTCTATACCTACTATTGGAACTATTTTAAATTCAAGACCTAGAGTTAATTCTTAAACATTCTTAGAAACCTTAGATGATGAATTCTCATCTAAACTACGAGGGTTAGATGAATTTAGTACAGTAGAATTCAATTCTTACCAGCTCTTCCAAGTTTTTGAGTACTCTTGGCGACCACCTGACTTCTGGGTGACCAAATCCAGGATGGCAGTACGCACCTCCACGTAGACCTTCCAACCCATTAGTGTGGGTGGCTGGTACTATGGCCACAGCTTCGAAAGAGAATGGGTCTAGAAAATCAAAAAGAGTATTTAATTATTGATAGTTACTGCTAATGTCTGCGTGCTTTTGGTAGCTTTGATTGTTTAAATAATGATGACTTACCGAGTCTGCCGACGTCCCGAACCGTGGCGATTACTCTGTGTTGTTCGGATTGCTCTTGGGCCAGGAGGAGAGTCTCCTCTTCGTTGAAGAAACCGATATCAGCTTCAAATGAGGCAAGCCTCAGAGCACAGTCGATTCTGCAATAAACAACGACGTATTATTGGAAGTACCTCATTTTGAATAAGTTTAGTCAAACTTACTAAACTAGTCAGTCTTGCGTAAGATGGCTGGCAGGAGCTGAATGCGAGTAGAGTAAAATCGCTCAGAGTGGCGTGCAATGGGAGATGCCTAAGTCCAGTAGCTGACTGAAATGTTTGGGAAGGATTTCGCTCGCTCTTCAGATAAATTTCTATTTTCATTATTTTGGTCACACAGTGGTAGTTGTACAGTTGGCACAGCCACCTGATGCGCTGAGGTTTTGGATTTGATGCCCATGTCAGACATGTTAGACCAAACATTTATATGATCTTTGAGTACCTATTTATTTCGAAGTTTAGATGTTTTCAGAACAGAACATAATCTCAAAGGCTAGCACCTTAAGTTCTTTTCTTGAAATTCATATCATTCCAGCTATTATATAACAGACACCACACATGCTATATTGGACAATTTGTACATCAGAATAATTGTGTGCGACAAAAAGCTTTATTTGTTAACTGATACCTACTTGATGTAATTTAAATCTTACCTGGAATCGACTCGCAGACATTGTACTTGGCTGTCATCTTTGCTCATGCTTTGGCAAGTGGCCGACGGCGTTGATTCTGGTACGCATACTCGAACTGTAAAAAGAAAATAAACTTATGATAATTGTTTAACTACATTTCAATTGTCATTTTTATAGAGTTATAAGGTGTTTTTATTTTTTAAAAACGACGTTCTTTGACATGTGTAAAACATTTTACAAATAACTAAATTGTCCGTCTGATGACCCTACGGGTGATATACCGTTATCTATTCATACTGTGGCAGTCTTAACTCTTAAAGTCGACTTATGTACCAGACAACGTAGGATAACACCACTGCAAAAAGGTAAACTAGAAAAAATCCCTTTTTATGTGCCGACACCCCACCGGGGTTTGCCGCGGGGTTGTGTTGGAATCGGACCAGCTACAACCACACGGTATGCCAGTCTGCCCCTTAGACTGGAGGAATCTGGAACCTGTTGTTATTATGACACCCGGAACCATCTAAAAAAATCTCTTTCCTTTTTCTTCTTTTTTGTTACGTTTGGAAACTCCCACGAGCTGTAAACCCACCGGGGTTTGCGGCGGGGCTGTGTGTCGGAATCGAACCAACTAAAACCACACGGTATGCCACTCTGCTCCAGAGATGGGTAGAATCCGGGAACCGTTTTACCGGTTCGCCGGCGGCGGATCAGGTCCGAGTGGAGGTCATCCTCCAGGACCTTCTGCGCCGCCTCCTTCTGCGAGATTACATCTTCGCAGAAGGTTGCGACCTAAAAAAAAACCTATATCAACTCGTCAGGATAGCCTGGAATAGAAGCCAAATTCTTCTTTCTTAGTAGATACCTATGTCCAGTAATTGACTATAGAAAGGTTCTGATGATTAAAATGAAATGATTTGAAATAAACAGAGTATTTGATAAACTTGTGCAAACTGATTAAGACGTTACCGAGAAATATAGCACTTTGATGTATTATATCATTTTCCTTATCTGTTTTAAGATAATAATTCTGGAAAGTGATTTTCGTGTTGAATTTTAATGCGCTGATCTCATAAATAGAAAGTCATATTCGTCAAATATTTTCATACGGGATATAGTATATCTACTCATAAATAATGACTAAATCAATATTTCTGGAATCTAACACAACACGTATCCTATTCCCTAAGCAGAGCTTGTTTTATGGGTACTAGACCAGTGATATAAATACGTACACTGGTTTTTTTTTGTATATTACATACAAATATTTGCAGATCATACAAAAAAAAACTCCTCGAGATCTCAAGCACTGCAGTCGCATACAGTCACCACTGCGTTACCGAGCCAGTTATAAAGGTATTCTATACATGTGATAACAATATATAGGTACGTACTTTATATATCAGATAATATGTCACCTGACTTGTATAGAAATTGTTGTTTGACAAATGATAAAAACAGGGCGCGCCGAGCTGACCCAATCTAATCTTATAATAATTAAATAAATACAATTTAATCGGAATCTAGTAATATGCACTAAGATTGTTGCCGTGTGATTTTCTTTTTATATTTAAATCACACAGTGGGTCGGTCATACTCTATAAACAAAATTAGAAATAAGTTTTATTTCCTTTCAAACGACTTTCTAAATGTCGAAGATTGATTAAAATCACATATCACTAAAAATAGATGAGGAGTTCATGGTAAGTAGTCGGACCCGGTTGTTATCATAGGATAACAGTCGTTAAGCTTAGTTGAAAGCCTTGGGTGGCTTGAAAATATCCAACGGCAAGATTACGTAGCCACAATGTTGTTTGTCAATCAGCACTGGGCCTTCCTGGGGCCATATGGCCTTAACCCTCTCCTGAGAGGAGACCCGAGCCCAGCAGTGGGACGTTATGGATTTTTGAGGATGAAGATGATGAATAATAGATGTTATATAAATACAAAAACAAATACTTAAAAATCGGTTCACTAATTCATAAGAATTTTAGCGAGATTTTAATTTAGGGAGTGACTTTAAAAATCTGAATAGTTCGTTTTATCTTTTTTTTATGGAATAAGGGGCAAACGAGCACACTTATCGTCTGATGGTAAGCGATTACCGCCGCCCATGGACAACCGTAACACCAGAGGCATCACAAGTGCATTGCCGGCCTTGGGGAATGGGGAGGGGGATGAGGGGAAGGGTTGGATTATGGGCCTCCGGTATCCTCACTCACTCGGTGAAACATAGCGCAGGCGCTGTTTCACACCGGTTTTCTGTGAGGCCGTGGTATCATTCTGGTCCAGCCGCCCCATGCATGCCAAAGCGTGGCTCTCCCACGGTATAAAGAGATTACCAAGAGCAATACAAAACACACGCTTTAAATAGCGAGTCGAATTTAATTTTAACTAGCTAATTTGAAGACGAAAACAAAATAACTGTTTTGTGATAATAGTTCTTACAATAATCAAATAACCGATTTCCGAATCCTGATTCGAAAGTCAGTACCTACTTTTTTCGAGATATTTTAGTAATGGGTTTGTTTTTAAGTATTCATACACGTCATACAAATCTGTTTAATGTGCAGTATTCATACTACTTTTATAAATTCAAAAGTACCTAAGTTGGCCAGTCTACTGCGCCGCCACGGCCAAACCGCTGCTAAACCCATTTCAATGAAATTTTGCATTTAGTAACGATATTTAATTCTCGACGAAAGTGAATTCTAGCTGCCCCCCGCAACATCGTCTGCATCTCTCTCTAATCATGCTCAGCTCTTATTGGTCTAAGCGTGATGTTAAATATCCCGTACTTAGCACGTCAGCAAAACACACATTTAAAAAAAGTGAAAATCCATAAGTATTTCATTCAATAAAGTGTTGCTAGTAATAAGGTAGGGCCAACTGTTTAACTAGTTTATAGGTTCAATTTAGCCATAGCATGGTTCAGTATCTTTATTACGCAAATAAACCTTATCTCGAATACTTCGACGTCGGGCGAGACTTGGCTGCCAGTAGCAGGCAGGCAGTGTATGCAGGATAAAGTATTAATTTAAGAATACCGTGATTCGGAGGTCTCGTTAAGCAGTCGGTCCCTGTTGTTATCATAGGATATGAGTCGTGAAGCTCAGTTGGAGGCCTTTGGGTGGTTTAAAAACATTCAACGGCAAGATAACGTAGCAACACAACGTTGTATTGCCAGACCCCAACCCGCACTTGGCCAGCGTGGGGACGTATGGCCTTAACCCTCTCCTGAGAGGAGACCGAGCCCAGCAGTGGGACATTGTAGGTTGTTGATGAAGAATATAACCGTTTTTTATACGTGATTTTAAACTGCACAATTGGCCTAGTTATTTAAGCAGCCGCCACGCCGCGTCCTACTGACTTCTGTGGGTTAAAACCCCACATGGGACAACACAAATTCTTGTCCTGGATATGGGTATTCTTTATGTACGTTTTTTGTATGTTTGTAAAGTCCCAGGTGACACTGGATGTATATTCCTAATGCGGGAATTGTCTTTTAAAATCAATTTTAAAAAACTGAAGATTTTTAATTCGTATTTTTATTTTACGGGATAAGGGGCAAACGAACAGACGTATCGCCTGATGGTAAGCGATTACGGCCGCCCATGAACACCCGCAACACCAAAGGCGTCAAAGTGCGTTGCCGGGCTTTTAAGAAGGAGTATGCTCTTTTCTTGAAGGTTTGAAGATCGTATTGTTCCGGGAATACCGCAGGCGACAGTTCATTCCACAGTTTTGTTGTGCAAGGCAGAAAGTTTCTGGAAAAGTGCACAGATGTGGACTGCCAACCATCTTGATGATGGGGATGAAATTTCTATCGCAGACGTTATGTTAATATTTTGTTTGTATTTTAAGCGATATCTTTGTGAATTGTGAATCGAAATTCTATATAAATAACGATTGACGGGCATAGGTTTTTCTGGTTCGCTGGCTGCTAGCTATTAAAGTCCACATACTTATTGGACTGAATAAAGGCGTGTAAAATTATACGTATTCAACTAAAAACTCCTATTTCATTTATGTATTAAGTTATGTCTAAACTAATTAATAAAATTGTAGTATCTGTTTCTAATTTTAGATTAAAAACTTTACACTAAATAATATATATATGAATAAAGTACATGAGGAACTTTTTAAAAAAAAATGTTTTAAATGTTTATCTGCCTGTCTGTTTTTCCGGCTACGGATCTCTGGAACGAATTGATCAGTATTGATGAATTATAGGAAAGTAATTTAGGTTACTTTTATTTTAAACAAGTTTCGCCCTACGATTTGATATGCTAGATTTAAAGGTACACTATCTCACAGTTATCTTAGGACTTTTTAAAATAAATAATTCAGTCAAGACTTTTGAAGAAACTCCCATTGACTACCATACTTCGTCATAAACAATATATTCAGACATATATTCAGACATTTTAACACACAACGCCATCTAGTCCCAAACTAAGCAGAGCTTGTACTAAGGGTACTAGATAACTGAAATTAATACTTATATACTTTTTTTTATAAATACATAAATATTGTACATAGAAAACACCCAAACTCCGAAACAAATATTTGCAGATCATACAAACATTTAGTCCGCCTCAGGAATCGAACCCGAGACCTCTTGCACAGCAGTCGCATTCGCTACCACTGAGCCACAGAGGCAGTCAAAATAAATAAATAAATAAAAATAATAATAATAATAAATAATAAACAATACAATGGTAAAGTTATTGTGTTTGCTGACCACAACCAAGTCTTTTCAGAATTAACGTATTTGGAAATCCGAGCAATCACTCAACGGGTATATATAGACAATTCATTAAATGAATAAAACTTAACAATGACGCAAATATATATATATATTTAATAGCTTTTCCTTTAAATGACTTTTTTCGTACGGTTTTCCCGTTGAGGTTCTTACATCAAGTCCCTTTTAAGGCCAGTTAATTCTGTGAATTTCTAGTTAAATCCCTGGTTTAATTTGTATTTATTATTAAACAACACCCACAGGATGAATAAGGGTAATGAAACTCCTTATTCTTAATCCGTAAACTTTGATAGAAGAAATCAATGCTATGAAATTAAGCAGAATGTGATAAGCTTTTTATTCTTGTACGCTTAGATCTTCCATAGAATGTACCTACTCAATGGAGTTTAATGCGGTGTACACCCATAGATATAGTTGTTCAAGAAGAAGGTTTTCGAAGCTGGCAGAATGTCCGGCGTGGGAGGAGCCGAGGTGTGATCTCGTGGTGGCCATCTGGGTGGGGGTTCTCTCGCTCGGTAACATGATTGCGGCCATGTTGCGGAGCGAAAGCGCGTGCAACTCCGCCGTTTCTTTCTGCGAGCAAGTTATGCTTACTCGGACAGGTACACACAATTACAGGAGAGGTTTAGAACTCTCCCGGTCCGCCAGGCCCGGGAACGGGCCAGGTAACGCAGACGACTCGGCTCCTAGTACCCGCGATGGCGTGCGGTCTTAGTCGCTTCGAGTCCGACATGCCACCAAGAGGTGGTATCCGGAAGAGTTTCCGCACGAGAAAAAAAGTTATCGCCGTGAGTCGAAGCTAGTCTTAAAAAAGTAGTGAAAGTCCCATTAAAATCGGTCTTGCCTTTACAGAGATTAGTCGGAACAAATAAACAAACAGACAGCCAAACAAAAAAGGAAAAAAATGTTATTTTGGTATATGTACCGTGTATACATAAATATGCGTTATTTTAATGTTACAAACAAACACACCAATTTTATTTATTCGTATAGATATATGCATACGTATATAATATAGCAGAGAAAACCCGAAAATTTTAAAGACTCCCGTATTTCCTAGTACAGTACTGGGTAAGAAATAACGCATATCGACCCCTAGAAAGAGACATTCGGCTAATTTCGGCTTTACAGGGCGTTGTCTCTTTCGCACGAAATACTAACAGTCCGTAACTCCACCGTATTTGTCAAAACGTAACACACGTAGTGTGCGAAAGGGACAATGCTCTACAAAGCCGAAGTAAGCCGAAAGTCTCTTTCTAAAGGTCGATTTGCATGACCTATTACCCAGTACTGTGTTTGATTAATATGATATGCATTATTATACCTGTAAAACGTCTCTCAAGTCCTTTACCATCTGCAAAAAGCGATTTAAGATTATGAAATCATTGTTTGTATTTACTAATCGTAGGTATTTCAAATACAATTATCTAATTTTTGTGACTTTAAACTCATTTATATGATTATAGGAAGGATTAAGAATCTCTGGGAAAGACTCTGATCCATTTGAAGCAAGCCTAAAGTAGTATAGATAGATAGCGATTACATATAGCAGTAACGGCATATTTTGTTATGGAATATAGGGCAAACGCGCAGACGTATCGACTGATGGTAAGTGATTACGCCGCCCAGGGACACCCGCAACACCAGAGGCGTCACAAGTGCGTTACCGGCCTTTGGGGGACCCAAGATAAGACCGTCAATTGTCTCGTTTATTTATTGTAAACCTTTTTGTGTGTATTTAATAAAAATAAATAAAATAAAAAGTTTTTTTTTTTTAATTTTCACTGCATGCACTATTTTACTTTTTCCATAGCCGTTCCGTTTAACGTGTTTACGCCTAAATATGAATTGTATTGAGGCCGTTCATGCTGACACCTTTACAAAATGATACGTTATCTAGGCGTGTGTGTGTGAGTCTGTGTGTCAGCATTGATGTCTTATAAATTAAATTAATATTCTCGTTTTTTAATTTAACAATTTTACTTTTAAAAATGATATTTACTTTATTTATTTATTACTAGTTTATGCCCGCGCCGCATATATGTCGGTTATCGCGGCAAATAGTAGCATATGTGTTATTCTGTTGTATCAGCTATATTACTGTAAAGTTTCATCCAAATCCGTTGAGTAGTTTTTACTTGAAAGGGTAACAAACGTCCATCCATACAAACTTTCGCGTTTATAGTAACGGCGGACTAATTACTAAGGTATTCTCTACCAGTCGATCGTTGGGTGATGCGGCGAAAATAGAAAGTACGTTTTCATGCATACCTCCAGAAAATTATGACTCGTTCTTGGATTATCAAGTCACGTCTATTGCCCAATGCTAAAAATAGCACCAACGTAATGCTTCAAGTTTAGTAATAATATTATATTCAAGATATGATTTCTTATCATTTGAAAAACATAAAATACCACTTTATTCTGATGAAATGCTTAGGCCGTAGAACGAGCGTAAATGGAGCGTCAAGCATCCGTTTTTGATGATGATGTTCTCCTAGCCGATTTCGGCCACGGCGGCCAGTCTCAACGGAGACCAGTCAACTACGCAGGAGATATTAAAGTGCACTAGTGTGTGCGCAAACACAGGTGCATTCTCTGTTCCTTCACTCTCATAATGACTCCGATGGGACGGTTAACTGACACGACCGTCAGAGATCAGGCGCAGGACTGGCAGCTTTACGTGCTCTCCGAGGCACGGGGGTTCAGACCCCAACTTCCAAACTACGAGCTGTTATTAAGTATTTCTATAATCAGAAAAACACAATGACACTTTCAGCCCGACCCGCGATTCGAACCCGAGACCTCTTGATTGGCAATCGCATATGTCTACCGCTAGAACTTTTTTTTGTGAAGTATCCACTCAATAAATCGACCAATGCGTTAAAAGTGTTCTAATACAGCTTGGTTTAAATTTTGCTTCAGTTAAAGATTGGCATAAATATATCAATTTTAATATTATCTTGTATATATTTCATGTAAAAAATTAATAAGCTATGTGAAATCAATTAGATGGAGTAAACATGATTTTTGTTCTGTGACGAAATCGGTTATGAAAAAATACCGTAGCGTCTACACAACGCACTTATTTCAACGAAATAACTATAAATATATAATAAATCTAAGGAATAATCTTTATAATCGTGTTAGCTTCGCAGGTTTAGTCTTGGGATCAAGGGCGTGTCATTCCCAAACCGCGTAAACTTGGGCAACTATAACAAAACACATGAATCTGTGTGTTGATGCTTGAACAAGGCCCGTTATCTGAGCATGTCTTAATTTTCATCCTTCAAATCTTCAAATGCTAATCTGTCAGATAATGTATTGTCACAACTATTATCAAGATGTGCTTTGCAAGGAAATGCACGGTAAATAAGGAAAACAGTGATAAAATAGAAATGAAACTCTTTGCGACAATTCGAGAAAACAACAAACGAGACGCTAATGTTCGAGACTCGAGAAAACAACAAACGAGACGAGATATTTTATATGAATATTTGACCAGAGCGCGGTGTGTTTATTTAAGCAGGTAGTTTTACATTATTGCAACGTTATTGGCGAAAGCTCACATGAGTTATGTCTATCTGATAGCAACTTGAAGCAGGAAATGAGAAAAATATCGACTCAAGCTGAAACGAGGCACATATAATAAAGAAGAAAGATGAATAGGTTATAAATCTTTAGATTCCGTTAAATCTGTTGTGCATTTTTAAAAATATGGTATTATCGGTACACATAAACCATTAAGTACAATTTTATCAGAACAAATATAATCAGTAATGATAGCTAAGCGGAAATATTTTCAACCTTATTGCATAATGAGTGATTATGAGATATCCTAATAAATAGGTCACAAATTAACGTTCATAATTGTTTGTAGTAGATAGATGCTTACATCTTTTTAAAGATACGATGTAGTTTAAGTTTGAAGTCGGTAGCTTATGTAGCAAAATTTTAAAAGTAGACATTAGGTAGATTAGACATATTGGACATTTGTTAGGCTTGGTGTACTCTGCAGTTCCCGCGCACTTAATATTCATATTTCGTAGCTCAGTACTTTTGCAAAACATATTGATGTTTGTTTATTGATTAGCACGGGTGAGGCTAGTACGCCAGCCTACTCCAAAATGGCTGCGCCCTCAAATAGAGATGTTGCTTAAACGAATTGATTACCTATAAAACAATAGGTCCGAAGGTCACGTTAGCGTATCCATAACCCGAATCACAAGAATATTCTAGCTTCAAGGACGATACTTAAATGAATTATTTGACTTATATATAAAATGGCTATCACAGCCCATATCTCATACTTATCATTTATCGATTTATAGAAAGATATCAAGTTGCTCGTATATCGTAAATTGAATATTCCACAATCAGGATTGTCGATCACGACGTAAAGTTTGAGGAAAAATCGTTACTCATCACTTCAATCGTTTTTTTTTTAAATTGTGTCTTTAGAAATCCAGAGTTATTTTCAAAATATGAGTAATTATTCTACAAACATCAGACTTTTATAATTCCTAATCAAGTTGAACGAGCAGACGTGTCGCCTGATGGTAAGCCATTACCGCCGCCCATGGAAACCCGTTACACCAGAGGAATCACAAGTGCTTTGCCGGCCTTGGGGGATGAGGGGAAGGGTTGGATTATGAGCCTCCTGTATCCTCACTCACTCGGTGAAACACAGCGCAGGCGCTGTTTCACACCGGTTTTCTGTGAGGCTGTGGTATCACTCCGGTCGAGCCGGCCCATGCATGCCGAAGCATGGCTCTCCCATTATTCCCTTATGATATCATGAACTTACATGCTCATAGTCACACAACTTATTCACCGTAATGCTGATGTCATCGTACCTATTGGGTATGTGTCATTGATAACAAATATTGGTTTAGTATGCCACAGGGGTTTGGTATCTAAAAAAGTTCGATAAAATGGACAAGCAGAAAATGTTATTTGATTAAGCTTATTGTAGCTTATACTACTAATAATAGAGTTGAACCAGGTGCTACCTTAATATTTACTTCAGTATTTATATTTTAATCTTTTTGATTTTTGATGTAAAGACACCGATACTCAAAAATAGAAATTTATAAAGATTTTAACGCATTACATTTGTATATTAACATTTTACACTTTATTTATTTATATAATCGAAGGAAAAAGCTCACTCTACTAAAAATAACTAAAGTTTTTTCGAAATAATAATTTGAAATCCGCCATCTTAGCTTCATCTCTCCGATCTATTGATACAGAACATAAAATTTAATAATCATATAATACTCACAAGATTGTGTTGACACCGCACCGATGACAGAAGCGATAACAAAAAATAACTTGCACCCCATTTTGAAATTTGAACTTCACTTTAAACCGACATTAATTTTATACGACCACTGCCTTCGACACTGTAGATTACAATGGATAATCTTATTTAAAGGCTGTATGTAGTTTCTATATGTATATATCTTATCTGGTTTCGAAATTCACCGTAAAGGTAGGTGATATAACGGCTGATAAGGTAATCACGTCGCGACAAGCGCGCTTTACTGGTTGGGTCCCGCAAGGAACTATTCTGGGTCCTATGACCTTGGTGTGTGTTTGTCTACCATTAATACTGGGCAAACGAATACCACAGCCAATGTTCGCATACTACTTTACATAAAGTTGGAATATATAGTTATATTGTTGTATTGCAAATGGGAAACCTGAAATAATGTTATAAATTTACCACTAATAGCTATTTATAAGTCTGATGACTAGTTTGACGTATGTGGCATGACGGGTCTATTAGTCAAAGAGTTAAAATCCTGGCCGGTAAGCTAGAAGTAGTCGATTCAATGAACGAAATACCCACACAGGATGAATAATTGTGGGATTAATCCCACAATTATTTTGTACAGATGACGTAATGAATAAATATAAATAAATAAATATTTCGGCAATCTAACACACAACCCATCTAGTCCCAAGCTAAGCAGAGCTTTATTATGGGTACTAGACAACTGATATTAATACTTATATGCTTTTTTTTGTAAATACATACTTATTGTACATAGAAAACACCAAATCCCTAAAGAAATATTTGTAGATCATACAAACATTTGGTCCGACCCGGGAATCGAACCCGAAACCTCAAGTACAGTAGTCGCATACGCTACCACTGCGCTACCGAGGCAGTCGTGGTTTGTAGTCGTTGCTTTCTATTGCGCTGAGTGTTCTGGGTTCAAACCCCATGTGGGACAACGCTCTGTGTGATCCACAAACTTTTTTTCTGAGTACGTGTGTTCTTTGTGTAGTTTCGTGTGTTTGTAAATTCTCCCGGTGGCGAAGTGGTAGCGTATGCGACCGCTATGCTTGAGGTCTTGGGTTCGATTCCCGGGTCGGACCAAATGTTTGTATGATCTGTAAATATTTGTTTCGAAGTTTGGATGTTTTCTATGTATAATAAGTATGTATTTACAAAAAAAATATATTTGTATTTATATCACTTGTCTAGTACTCATAACACATGCTCTGCTTAGCTTGGGACTAGATGGCGTTGTGTGTAAGATATCCGAAATATATTTTTTTTCATTGAAATTTGTAAAGTTTGTATAACATGTATGTTTTAGAAATATATTGGTAAGTATAATAGCTAAGCCACACACACAATCTCGTAATCTCCATTCTAATAATAAAAAAGGTATAAATCTCATAACCATTAATTACATATAATCACGCTAAAAATTAAAGGAGCAGTGTATCAATTAAAAATAACAAAAACGGGATAAAAATATTGCACACTTTTGAAAGTTTCCATTGTGTGCGCTGAGTAAACCATTAAAGTTTTGCAAAAATAATGTATGAAATAATTATTCTCCTTTAATAGCCTTAGACAAAGTCGACAATAGCATATGGTCTGTTTTTTAAAGTTGGCCCACTGTAACCTGTTTTATGGTAACAAATTTGTTCAGAATGAAAATATTGTGATGTAATGAGCAACAGGAAACGCAGGCGAGCTAGTTTAAAATAAACGTGGTTATTTTACTCCGTGAGATTTTAGTTGAAATATTAAACTATATTATAATAGTATTTTAAGCAACACATAAAGTGTTTCTCATTAATCGCTATTTTACATGTCGATAAATACTTAGAAAATGTTAAACTAGAACTTGAAAACAACGACAAGACAATGAAGACTAATAATATTGATAAAATTACCGTAATTCTCCTGAAATCATTATCTAAAAGAAGAAAAGAGCATAATCACTTAAAGTAAATAAGTATTTCGAAAGATTATTATCAGTATGATGAGATGAATTGCTTAAATACTTCAATTAATATTCGGGTGGAATTGGTTATGGATGATTGGCTTGATAGGTGTCACGGGACCCTCTCATACCGGCTGACGCAGGTGATCACTGGAAAAGGATGCTTTGGAGATCACCTGTGTCTGATCCGTAAGGAGCCAACGCCAGATTGCCACTATTGCGATAGCCAGACCGTAGACACGGCGCTCCAAACGCTGGCAGAATGTCCGGCGTGATCTCGCGGCGGTATTGGGTATTGTAAAAGCTAGGAAGAATATGTTGCAATATCAAAAATGCAAAAGTAACTCTGTCTGTCTGTAACGTGTTAACAGGAAAACATATTTTAATGAAACTTAGCATTCAGATACTTTGAATCCTGGGGAACGACGTGAGCAACTTCTTTACATAGTACAAAATGAAATCGCTTACGATGTCTGTTCCTTTTAATCTTTTAAACAACTCGACGGATTTTAATACAGTTTCCAGCAAAAGATAGAGTGATTCGAGAGGAAGGTTTTTATGTATAATAAGTGCGTATTTTTGTGGAGGAAACCCGAGTATTTCAAAGATTTCCGTGCGTAGTCGGTCGGGTCGCTGGTTTGATATAAAAAATATAGGCCTAGCTTTATAATAATAAAAGAGGCGCTCATAGCTCAGTTGCACTCGGCGATTAGAAACAATCACCGAGGATAAGCAACGTCAACACGGTCAGTACCTAGATAGGTGACTGCTGGTGGCATGTTACCATGAGCGTCTCCGTTATTCGGAGGTCACGTTAAGCAGTCGGTCCCGGTTGTTATCATAGGATAACAGTCGTAAAGTTTAGTTGGAGATCTTTGAGCGGCTTAAAAACATCCAACAGCAAGATTTCGTAGCCACAACGTAGTCTTGCCCAGTCCCCAACCCGGACTTGGCCAGCGTGGGGACGAATGGCCTTATCCCTCTCCTGAGAGGAGACCTAAGCCCAGCAGTGGGACCAGAGCCAGCATTAGGACATAATGGCTTGTTGATTGATTGATTGAAACATCAATATTGTATGATTTCGTTAGTTCTTTTTGAGCCAACATGCACTCACTGTTATCATGATTCATTTAAAAAGCATGAAAGAATATTACACACGCGCAATTCTTAAAACCATTCATAGAAATTCTACAAATAACGGATCTAGTGTACGTCATTAATATGATTTATTGAAAACAAAGGGAATATGTCAAAATTTCTAAGAATAAAACAAGAAATGGTAAAATTATAAATATGAAAAACTAGTTTTAATGTAAGTTCTGTTTTATGTGGAGGGAATAAGGTATAAAACTAATAGCTTAGATTTAGGTGCCGTGAGTAACATTATTTACCATTAACCGTTAGCGTCGCGTAAATTATTTTCAGTAATACAACCCTAGTAATACAAGTCTTATTTTATTTTGTTTTTGAATGACTGATCGCAGGGAAACCCACATCTTTATAAATGAATTAATATAATAAATAGCAAATTCAAGTTGTGTAGGTTTAGGTTTGAAGAATTTAGTTTCGTAAAGACACTCGCCAGTAGTTTTAAAATTTTTATCTGTAATGTTTGTATTTTATTCATATAAGATTTAAAAGTCAAGCCGTAGCAATCAAGAGCATAGGTTAGCTTATGATAGGTTCAACCAATTGTTTGTACAGACACTTCAATGTGGTGCTGGGTACCCTAAAGCTTAGGTGATAGAATTTTCCTAGTAATATTCGAAGTTTACCACAAATAAAATATATATCATGGGAGTTTCTCCCACGGGCCGTGGGCCATCACCCCACCAGGTTTGCGGCGGGCGGTGTGTCAGAATCGGACCGACTAAATACCACACATCTGAGAAGGGATCCGGGTACTACTGTTATTAATACATCCGGATCAAACTTTAAACAAACCCTATACCAACTCGTTATGGCTGGCGTGGTCATAGTTGGTACGTACGCAAAACCTCCTTTCTGAAGAGAAAAAAGAGAAAAAAGAGATGCTTGTATCTAGCAGTGGACAAATAATGGTACTGGATTACTGTAATATTACTGTACAGTGTTTAACACCCGATCCGCCAGTCCTTCGTTATCAATGTTCTATGTAAACATTAAGTGTCGATCGATAACCGTTCTTATCAACTGATAACACATGTAAATATATGTATTCTTATATAATAAATAAAGGTACTGCGAGCGACATCGATGCTGTCAACACTTACATTTTTTATATTTTCTAGATGGCAACATTTTCTTTTAAAGAAGATAAAGTTTATGTTTGCTTAAAGATTTAAAATGTACCTACCTACTAGCTGACCCACGAAATTACATCGACATCTCTTTTCAATTATGCTCGGTTCTTTTTGGTTTAAGCGTGATGTTAAAAACGTAAAAAAATTTAGATTATAACTAACTACATGAATAGAAAGTGAGACAGCCACGCTTCGGCATGCATGGGCCGGCTCTACCGGAGTGATACCACGGCCTCACCGAAAACCGGTGCGAAACAGCGCCTGCGCTGTGTTTCACCGAGTGAGTGAAGATACCGGAGGCCGATAATTAATCCAACCCTTCCACTCATCCCCCTCCCCATCCCCCAAGGCCGGCAACGCACTTGTGATGCCTCTGGTGTTACGGGTGTCCATGGGCGGCGGTAATCGCTTACCATCAAGCGATACGTCTGCTAGTTTGCCCCGGATTCCATAAAAAAAATGAAAACTCTTAAATTTATTTAAAAAGAATAACTTTTATAAAGCATTTATGAATAATTCATGAAGATCTAAGGGGTAATCCCTGAAAGTCATTTACGTACATGTATACCTTTTCGGACCTACCCACTGCGTCTTGGGAATTAAACCGACATCTAACAATAGCTCAATTGCAAACCACTAAACCCACAGTGACGACACCTATAATTTCCTAACATAATATTATACAGCTATCTCTTCGCTTATCTTTTAAACTTCTCGTTTTTTGTATTAAGTGGAGTGGTTCAAAAGGAAGGTAACATATATCTAATACAAGGATATTATAAGAGAGTTAATCCGAGAATTTCAAAGACTTTCGTGCGAGGCGAAGGGTATTAGTCGTAGCGAATAAAAAAGAATTAAGTGTCTGTAATATGAAATATCAACTTTCCACTACGTGCATGTGAAAATGAATACAGTAATTACATCAAAAAACCATTTTATACATTGTTGGTGTCTCTCTGACTGTTAGTTTCGTCGAATCTCTAAAACGGCTGGACATATTTGGACAGTACTTTTAAGCAGTAACTAATCTGTATAACTTAATATATATATATGTGTATAGTCGTATGGATGTAAATAATCTCTACTGTGGCGACTCCCACATACAACGCAACAGCAGAAACACACTACAGCGCCATCTACTGAAGATACATCTAACTACGGAGTAACGGAGGAAACTAAGAAACTACCAGTCCTACATCGCGCAATAGAAGTTCTCGCGCCGATTAACATATATATACAACATCCCAACGTCAACCGTTACGCAGTGGCCCGCCGGGCATGATCACCTCACCTGGCCGGAAGATCCTCCCTTTGTGTTGGAGGACATGTGACCCATTCCTCCACAATACAAACTCAATGCACGTCAACTATTGCTATCTCTCTGAAATATTTCATCTATCCTAAGGTTGCCTGGAAGAGATTGCTTTTGGCAATGAGGCCGCCCTTTGTACTCTATACTTCGAACATTTTATGTATTTATTGAACCCTGTAATATGGTGTGCAAATAAAGAGTCGCTATTCTATTTTAACTTAGGCTGTTTTTCAGTCTAGTTTCGGCCGCTGTACACGCGGTCTTGTACTGTTCATATATCTTGTTGATAACGCCGCGGGTCTCAGCTAATCTAGTACAAATCATAAAATACATTCATAGTACCGTATCATATTGAATGGTTTTATCAATGTTTTGAGGAAAATAGTAAATATGTGACAATAACAGTTTGGTATGTGGAATATAATGATTCATTACTTTTCTATCATATCGATAACATACTTCTGTTTAAGAGGCTTAATCTAGTTGTTAGTTAGATTTAAGTTAGGTTAAGTCGTTTCTTTTCCTTTTATTTAGGTCTGATAGAAAGCATGAGCAGAATCCAAGAGTGATGGTCATCATACTCATTGCGAATGCAGACAATGCAACAATGCAGACAATGGTGATCCTCAACGTGGCGGTATATTGAGGCCTCCGGTCTCGCACTCACCAATGACCCACAACTGAACGAAAGCTCTCACTTTAGATTGGTCATTGGAAACGGATGTACTGCCTTGGTCGAGCCGCAGACGTGGTTCCAAGAGTGGGGAACAAACAGACGCCAGATGTATTGTATTGTCAAGGTGAATTAGGTGAAAACACCAAAATTCATTGCCTGCCTGTGTCGATCCATAACTTTAAGTTTTCAAAATGTGTAGGAACTTATGAGAAGAATATTGGCAAAGAAAGAAGGGATTCTCCTCGGGACTCGGGTCGAACTCGTAAAAGAGAGGACGGGGAACGATTTAGTCTTGATTTGACGTATGACGCGAAAACTGAGCATCCACGTTCTTCTCATCGATTCCGACTAAGGAGGCCATAAACGGGGACGTGTGTTCCACCTGTGTTGTACGGAAACGCCTTTAACGATATACTGCCTCTGCAGAAACCGGTAGAAGGTGAGCTCGCAAGAACAGTTCGTAAATAAGGCCCTGATGGCGCCGATGACGATTGTTAAAAATCCGTGCAATAATGACGAAAACGGTCAAAGACGCCCACAAAAGCACCGTATGACCTTATTCGGTTCGATTTTGATTCACTACACAGAAACCCCTGTAAAATGTAAAAGAAAGGTATTGAAGGAGTTGGAAGGGGCGGCAAAACTTAAAAAGCCTACTGGCGGCAAATATTTAAATCCGTCACTGACGGAGAGTCAATAAATTACATTATAAGAGTTCTTGTAGTATAAAGATAACAATGTTAAGGTTAAAAATTTTCACCTAGAATCAGCAATCTAGCGCCAACTAACGTTGAAAATATCGAAGTTATTAATCACAAACTCAACAGTTGTGCACTACTTGATGCTAGATGGAGCTGTCCTCCGAATCTCGAATCATCTAGATTATACGAAACCCATTTAACTCTATGGCGCAACAATAGTTAAACCATTTTCAAATTATCTGACAAATATTTTATCTTATCACCGATTCAGATAACTCGTGCATACCATTGAGATATATATCTTTAACTTTTTATAGACAACTTCCGCGTTAGAAATAAACACATTTAATAAAACCTTAAGTCTTCGCTGTCTGTAAACGGAAAATATATAAGAAAAATTAATATATATATATATGCTTTATGAACGCTATAGAACTCAAAACAATGTTGTTTAGATTTTTTTCTGCTTGCCTTTAGGTTTGTGCACGTTTATCTCAGAAACCGCTTAACCGATTTGAATGTACACTAATGCGTTTTGTTCCACTTAAAATCTAGTGTTTGTTTCATTTTAATTGGTTCATAAATAAATAAAAAATTGCCAATTTGTAGAATCGCGTTGTAGCTACATAATCTTGCTGTTGAATGTTTTCAAGTCGACCAAAGGCCTCCAACTAAGCTTCACAACTGTTATCGTTAAACAACCGGGACCGACTGCTTAACGTGACCTACGAATCACGGAGATGCTCATGGTGGTGGACATGCCACAGCGGTCACCCATTCTAGTACTGACCGCGCCGCCGTTGCTTGCCCTCGCTGATTGTTTCTAATCACCGAGTGCAACTGGGCTATGACCGCCTCTTTAATATATAATAGGATTAAAGTTTAAAAATAAATGAAATCAACACAATATATATTTATTTTTAACATAATAATATAACAATAAATATATTTCATTATAGCTATTGTAGTCCTATGGTTCAGCCGGTTGGCTAGGAGTGGCAGCTCGCAGAGACTTCTCCAGGTTCCTGAGCGCTGGAGTGATGGCACTGCCCAGGTCTTCCACCACGCTCGATAAATAAACTGCAAGTGATAATAATTTGTAGCGTGTCTAAACACACTCACATTATTTATTTTTTTTATATATATTATTACTTATATATATTATTTATATTTTTATGTATATATTGTAAGTTCACGAATATATATTTTTTTTCCCATCACAATGCATCTACCCCACAAAATTTCCTGATCCAAAGGTTGGCTGGTAGAGAATGCCTTGGGCATTAAGCCCGCCGATGTACATGTGTGCATGAAGTTTTAAAATAAAAAATAAATAAATAAAAAAATTACCTAAAACATTGTCAAATTCATATTTGCTTTAAACTGTTTATATATATATATATATATCGAACAATTGGCAGTACTACTTAGTTATCCTTTAATCCAAAAATTTTGTTTGTTTGTAAAATAAATTATATAAATTAAATTGAACCTATTTCAAACCAAACCTCTTGCCTAGGGTGTACACCGACACAATTGTTTAACGGAGGGTAGATCGGTAGCGATGCGCATGGACAGTGAGATCTTTACCGACGAGATACTTACAGCGATATAAAAACTGTGTTAAATAATTAAGATAGAACTTAAAACTATTCCATAAAGTACACTGTATATCTTGTGTTCATGTGTAGTGACAATAGACAAATATAATCATTGTGTGAGAGTTTTATTTGTGAATACAACGCGTTGGCTCCAACAACAACCCATAATGTCCCACTGCTGGGCTCGGGTCTCCTCTCAGGAGAGGGTTAAGGCCATACGTCCCCACGCTGGCCGAGTGCGGGTTGGGGACTGGCAAGAATACGTTGTGGCTACGTAAATCTTGCCGTTGGATGTTTTTAAGCCGCCCGAAGGCCTCCAACTAAGCTTCACGACTGTTATCGTATGATAACAACCGGGACCGACTGCTTAACGTGACCTCCGAATCACGGAGACGCTCATGGTAACATGCCACCAGCGGTCACCCATCCAGGTACTGACCGCGCCATCGTTGCTTACCCTCGGTGATTGTTTCTAATCACCGAGTGCAACTGGGCTATGAGCGCCTTGGCTCCGCTGCACAATAAAAAGTACAGTAAATATTTTACTCCAAAAATTCATGATATCACTAGGGACCTTGATCTTGACCTTCTTGGATCTCGGATTTCCTCTGCTACAATAAGAACATCCATATTGTAGCAAAGGTAATACAGATAACACTTATGAACCTTCCTCTTGAATAACTTTATCAATTATTGAAAACTGTATTCAAATTGGTTGAGTAGTTCATTTTATACCATGTTAACATAAATTACACACAAAACCTACATACATACGACTTGAAGGTCCGTAAGAAGAGATTATATTTTGAACATCTAACATACAACGCCATCTAGTCCCAAGTTAAGCAGAAATTGTGTAATGGGTACTAGACAACTCATATAAATATATATTTGCTTTTTTTTGTAAATACATCTATATTATACTTAGAAATAGCCAAACTCCGAAACAAATATTTGCAGATTATAGAAATATTTGGCTCAACCCGGGAACCGAACCCGAGACCTCCAGCACAGAAGTCGTATACACTATCACAGCGCTACCGATGTAGTCAAAATATCAAGGTTGTACCTTAGGCAGGAAGACATCACTCCCTATAACATTACCTATATCATTAAGACAGCGTTTAGTGCCAAGAGCATCCATATTTCTAATGTTCAAAATCTTTTCAGCATACACCTCGCATGTGTGAGTGCATACCTGAAAAAAATATTTTCTTATTCATTACACCATTACAGCATTGTTACGAAGAAAGAACATTCTAGAAAACACTAGATAAATGGCTTAGTAGTGAATGTTCTAGCAAGTTCTAAAAACAACTGATGGTGTTCACAGAACAATCAACCTTACGACCGTATACATAAGATCGAATATAGACAATCATTATATAATCAATATACAAAAATTGCTCGATTAACGATATCTGAAATGAAAGATATAAAAATCAAATCATATCATTTTAAAAAATGGAGGCGGTTCAAATGTATTTTTTTTATGTTTGGTATCTCAGAACTTTTGCCTGGATGAACCGATTTTGTAGATTCTTTTGTTATTTAAAAGCTGGTGCTTTCCTTGTAGTCTCGTATCAATTTGGTCCAGTTCCTAAAATCATCATCATCATCATCATCAGCCTATCGCAGTCCACTGCTGGACATAGACCTCTCCAATTTCACGCCACTTAGTTCGATCTATGGCTTCTCGCATCCAGCTCCTGCCAGCCGTCTTGCGCAAATCATCGCTCCACTTGGCCTGTGGACGTCCCACACTACGTTTGCCGAGACGCGGTCTCCACTCAAGAACTCGTTTACCCCAACGGTTATCGGTTCTTCGGCAAATGTGGCCAGCCCACTGCCACTTCAGCTTGCTAATCCTGTGGGCTACGTCGATGACCCTGGTTCTTTGTCCGATCACCTCGTAAAGTCGCTTTTAAGTTTTTTTTTCTTTATTTTTAAGGGACGTTTACGCAATTAGGGAGGGTATGCCAGTGCCATAAGGCCTTTACTTAACAATTATATGCAAAACTTTTATTTTGATAGCTGCAAACTCACATCCGATAAGAACTGCAGAGGCGCCTGTT
The DNA here is from genome assembly GCA_003709505.1 of Hyphantria cunea. Classification (NCBI taxonomy): domain Eukaryota; kingdom Metazoa; phylum Arthropoda; class Insecta; order Lepidoptera; family Erebidae; genus Hyphantria; species Hyphantria cunea. The sequence goes on from PKRV01000926.1 coordinate 426,660, forward strand.
TCTCGGAAAGATGCATTTCAAGATGTTGCGGCAACGTCATCAAGTACTGCCCGATCTATAACAAACGAAATACATTCATCATAGGTTTTTTTTTTTATATTTAAGCTGCCAAAATGACTCTGCCCTGCCTGATGGAAAGCATGAGCAGAATCCAAGAGTGGTGGTCACCATCCTCAATGCGAAAAAGAACAATGCAGCATGGTGACCCACACTATGGCGGCCTGGGGGGAAGGGGGATGGTGAGGGGGATGGGGGGCGTTGGATTGGGGTATAGGCCTCCGGTATCCTCACTCACTCGATGAAACACAGCGTAAGCGCTGTTTCACACCGGTTTTCTGTGAGGCCGTGGTATCACTCCGGTCGAGCCGGCCCATTCATGCCGAAGCGTGGCTCTCCCACGGTGACCAGTTTGTACGCAATCATAATCATAACTATATTTATTTTTCTCATCACAGATGTATACAGTACAGTGTTGATTCTTGGCTTAAACACATTTGAAACAAGCATTTGTGAGAGACTAATGCCCGAGATAGGTATTGGAATACCTGTGTTACGGGTCAGTAGAAAACAAAACAACAACCCATAATGTCCCACTGCTGGGCTCGGGTCTCCTCTCAGGAGAGGGTTAAGGCCATTCGTCCCCACGCTGGCCAAGTGCGGGTTGGGGACTGGCAAGAATACGTTGTGGCTACGTAAATCTTGCCGTTGGATGTTTTTAAGCCGCCCGAAGGCCTCCAACTAAGCTTCACGACTGTTATCGTATGATAACAACCGGGACCGACTGCTTAACGTGACCTCCGAATCACGGAGACGCTCATGGTAACATGCCACCAGCGGTCACCCATCCAGGTACTGACCGCGCCGTCGTTGCTTACCCTCGATGATTGTTTCTAATCACCGAGTGCAACCAGTGAAATTATAGAACAGCCTCATTATTATTCGATCAAGTGCAACGCGACTGATGGGATGTACGTAAAAGAGTAACAAACATCCATCTATACTTACAAAAGTTCGCGTTTATAATATTAGTAGGATAAATTTAAAGGAGATGCCTGTGTCCAGCAGTGGACTGACAGAGGCTGGTGATGAACATACCTCGGTGATATACTCCTGTGGTGATAGGGCGAAGTCCGGCAGGTCAGTTGCTAACGCATCGTTGTTGCTCCACACTGATAGTTGGGGTATTTTATCTGAAACATCACGATACACGATTTATAAATAGGGAAGGTGACTGTATCGTTAATAAATGTTAATAAACCGATGTCTCCTTCATTAAAAATAAATATTTAAAAAATCTCGGATGGTAATAATTTTAACAAAAAAAAAACTGACTTCAAGAACTGGACCAAATTGAAATAGGATCACACGGAAAGCACCGGCTTTTAAATCAAAACAAGGATCATCAAAATCGATTCACCCAGTCAAAAGTTCTGAGGTATTAAATATAAAAGAAAATACAGTCCAATAGGGAATATGCATGTTTTTTTTATAAATGGTCAAAGATACCTATCATCATAGTCAGTTATGTCTAAACATATTTTACTATTACAAGTTATGTTGTTTATTTATTTTTCAATGGAAATGTAAATATGTCAAATCAAATCAAATCAACAACCCATAATGTCCCACTGCTGGGCTCGGGTCTCCTCTCAGGAGAGGGTTAAGGCCATACGTCCCCACGCTGGCCAAGTGCGGGTTGGGGACTGGCAAGACAACGTTGTGGCTACGTAATCTTACCGTTGGATGTTTTTAAGCCGCCCAAAGGCCTCCAACTAAGCTTCACGACTGTTATCGTATGATAACAACCGGGACCGACTGCTTAACGTGACCTGCGAATCACGGAGACGCTCATGGTAACATGCCACTAGCGGTCACCCATCCAGGTACTGACCGCGCCGTCGTTGCTTGCCCTCGCTGATTGTTTCTAATCACCGAGTGCAACTGGGCTATGAGCGCCTCTAAATATCTAATATCTAAATATGTAATTTGTGTGTATGTCGCTGTTTTATTTATTAGTATTAGCATGTATTATGATATGTGATTTTTATAGAATTCACTTTTAACCTTTACATTTTTTTTTTCTTTCTTCTTTCTCTTTTCGCACCTAGCTGCCCATGGATTCGTATTTGTTTTTTTTTTTTTTTACAATATTTTTTTTCCTATCCCAAGGTTGCCTGGAAGAAATTGCTTTTTAGCGATAAGGCCGCCATTTGTACACGGTATTTCAATTGATGTATTATGTAAACTATATATTTATGTAAACTGTTATATCTGTTGTACAATAAAGTGTATTCTATCTTCTATCTTCTATCTATTTACGTCTTTATAACATAGAAAAAAATATAAATAGGCTTGAAAATAGGCCAACTAATTTTCAAAGTGAAGTTTAACACAATGACTAAATTTGAGCTAATCAAGCGCCGCCATTTTGCGCGCGCTTTTGACACAGCCAGTGACGTCATTGTCATTTTGTGTTTGTTTACTATTCAGTGTTTCGGTTACTTAATAATTATTAAAAGTTTTATTTGCTATAAAAATCATGGAAGGTAATTTTTCTCACAAACACTACTATCATAGTTTGAATTTCGACTCCAATAATTTCGATGACGTGACCATCGACGTCACATTGCATTTCGACCAATAGTAAGCGTTTTGTAAGTTTGAATTTCCCACCCTTAATTTTCTCTTTTTATTTAATATTTTCTGAGTTTAAATAACCATTTAATAAAAAAATACCTTTTAAGTATATTGTAAAGACAATAAAGAATCTAGAAAAATATATTTGAGACAAATATTTTTTTTTATGCATATTCCCTATTATACTAACGCACTGAAAAAATCTATAGAAATTTAAAATTAATAGATTTAATAAAACAGTTAAACAGTTGTTTTACTAGACAAAGAATGACAATTTTTTTTTTTTACACTTATATTTATAGACAATAAGTGGCGCCACCAATGGCAGACATGAGAACTATTCAGGATGCGTTCAAGAACTGGAGATTATGTTGATGATATTCCAACAAAATCTAACTTATGTTTACATCTTACAAGAAAACTTACTGTTCTTGAGACAGTGACAAGAGAAATCTGTATTAAGGCGACCAAAGCCGCGAGTAAAAGCTAGTTATAATATATTACAATACTGAACAATAAAATACCTAGTTGCAAGTCCACAGGGTTCCTCAGAACAGCTCTGGCTAAATTCCTGAGCTGGTCTTTGGTCCGTCGCAGCACCGCCACGGAAGCTACGGGTTCATCCCTGAACGAAGACAACCGACTACGAACTTCCGACTCCAGGAGTAGAGTTGGAAGATCATGAAGCGGGTCGGCAGTAACTATGTCTGAAAAACAAATAACACGTGACGCTTTGCTTTCCCATAGATACGTATGTCTCGCAAATTGTTGAAAAATATCGACCTTAGCTCTGACAGAATAAAGTACAATTTAGGTTGACTATCTTGGTTACCTATAATTCAGTTCACTTAAAATATGTCTCCTTATTTTAACGAAATATGTGGCAATCGAGCAATCTTATCTTGCCGTATACAGAATAGGATAGCAAAAAGCTAAATATATTTAAAAAAAAAAATTTCAATTGGTTGAACAACTGGGCGACCACTAGTTAAATATCAGTAAGTTATTGTTCTTGGTACGAATGTCCTGCCTGAATCGTTAATGGGAATCCTGTCCCCTCAAAAATACTAAAAAAAAATTTTCAACCTTCGAATTCGGCCTCATAGAAAACCGGTGTGAAACGGCACCTGCGCTTTTTATACCGTGTGAAAATACCGGAGGCTGAGTGAGTATACCGCAGGCCCATTATCCAACCCTCTCCCTTATCCCCCTCTCCATTTGCAGGCACTTGTGACGCCTCTGGTGTTGCGGGTTTCCATGGCCGACGGTAATCGCTTACCATCAGGCGATACAATGCCAGTCGCTCCGTGTAAAAACTGATATTCAGGTAAAACCTGTTGAACTAGTAGCCGACATCAATTTATCTTGGAAATAATAAAGCTATGAATATGGTAATCAATGAGTTGTACTATTATTTTGTTTTTCAGATACATACTGTACGTACCTTCGTCTTTTTGTCCATTAGCCAGAGTATCTAATATGGTGGTGACAGCAGATTCCAGGAGCAGGGATGCTGGGAAGCTGGCGCAGAGCACTCCAGTTGTCTGGCCGCTTGTCACAGCCGCTAGAAACGAAGACTCAATCCTACGGCTATGTGACGATATTAAGTTGGAGAGCGTTGAGACGAAACTCTGCAAACAATTGTGAGAAATTTTGTATTCGATTCTTTTTAATCGAATTAAAAATCGTTTTTTTTTAAGAAAACGATTCAAACGACTTTAAAGAATTGTAATATTCAATTCCATGATCTACATAAAAAACAAAACAAACAACAACCCATAATGTCCCACTGCTGGGCTCGGGTCTCCTCTCAGGAGAGGGTTAAGGCCATACGTCCCCACGCTGGCCAAGTGCGGGTTGGGGACTGGCAAGAATACGTTGTGGCTACGTAAATCTTGCCGTTGGATGTTTTTAAGCCGCCCGAAGGCCTCCAACTAAGCTTCACGACTGTTATCGTATGATAATAACCGGGACCGACTGCTTAACGTGACCTCCGAATCACGGAGACGCTCATGGTAACATGCCACCAGCGGTCACCCATCCAGGTACTGACCGCGCCATCGTTGCTTACCCTCGATGATTGTTTCTAATCACCGAGTGCAACTGGGCTATGATCTACATATATATTAATAATTTCACACATCCCGCGTACCATCTGGTCTTATACTTGGCAATGTCTGTGCTATTTTTTTATGATGTAGCGGGCAAACGAGCAGACGTAGCGCCTGATGGTAAGCGATTACCGCCGCCCATTGACACCCCCAACACCAGAGGCGTCACATGTGCATTGCCGACCTTTTTTGAAGGAGTATGCTCTATTCTGGAAGGTTTGAAGGTTATTTTGGTCTGGGAATACCGCAGGCGACAGTTCATTCCACAGTTTTGTTGTGCGAGGCAGAAATTTTCTGGAAAAGCGCACAGTTGTGGACTGCCAACCATCTAGATGATGTTGTATATATTTCTATATTAATATTTATAAATTATAATAAATTAATATTTCGGACATCTAACACACAACGCCATCTAGTCCCAAACTAAGCAGAGCTTGTATTATGGGTACTAGATAACTGATATTAATACATGAATACTTTTTTTTTGTAAATACATACATATTATACATAGAAAACACCCAAACTCCGAAACAAATATTTGCAGATCATACAAACATTTGGTCCGACCCAGGATTCGAACCCGAGACCTCATGGACAGCAATCGCGTACGCTACCACAGCGCCACCGAGGCAGCAATATTATATAAATTTTCACGTATTATAAAATGAAATCGTTTCCTTTGTCTCATCGTTTAGATCTTTTGAAGTATTCAACGGATTTTAACGCAGATATCAGCAATAGATAGATTGAAGGGGAAGGAGAAGGCATATTACAGTAGAGAGCACATTCAGGAATGTCAAACACTGCCCTGCGAAGTCAAGCCGGGTCGCCACACCAATATACAGAACAAATGATCTCACTTATTCCACAATAGGGAATATGTATGTTCTTTTTTTATTTCTTAATCTGATTATTTACGTCTCTATAACATAGAAAAAAATATAAATGGGCTTGAAAATAGGCCAACTAATTTTCAAAGTGAAGTTTAAAACAATGACAAAATTTGAGCTAATCAAGCGCCGACATTTTGCGCGCGCTTTTGACATAACCAATGACGTCACTGCCATTTTGTGTTTGTTCACTATTCAGTGTTTCAGTTACTTTATACTTATTTATAGTTTTTAATGCTATAAAAATCATGGAAGAAGGTAATTTATCTCACAAACTCCACTAACACAGTTTGAATTTCGACTCCGATAGTTTCAATGACCATCGACGTCACACTTCATTTCGACCAATAGTAAGCGTTCTGTAAATTTGAATATCCCTCCCTTAATTTTTACTTTTTATTTAATAAAATCTGGGTTTAAATAAACACCAAATAAGAAAAATACCTTTTAAGTATATTGTAAAGACAATAAAGAATCTAGAAAAAAATATTTGAGACAAATAAAACTTTAAGCATATTTCCCTTAGTCGGTTCTTACGAGAGCCAGGGGATGAATAAGATGGTGAAACTCCATGTTCTAAATCCGTCAATTCTTTATAATTACCTCAACAGCGGGCATATAAACTGCATACATAGCATCGCCAGCTATCTTCTTGGCTTTGCTGCGAGCCGTGGACAGCCAGCCCTCACAGCGCTCAGCTACCACCAGGATCGCCCTGGATTGTTCTAGAAGATCCTCCTATACATCGTTAAGTACAGTTTAGGAGGTAATAAGCAGATAGATGTATGATTCATTCCTACATGTAGCTAGTTCCATATGGATCTTTTGCAATCCATTAGTTCATTACACACAATGGGAAAACAATGAGGGATGCAGGCAAACTAATAAAGTCAAGTCAAAAAGACTAGCCCGCAACCTGATTAAACTAAAAAGAGATGATCTCAGGAAGGTCATAGGCATCCTGACAGGGCATTGTCTCCTAAATAAACACCTATTCACTATAGGCGCAACAGATAGCCTTTAATGCAGGGGATTCATGGAGTCAGAAGAAACACCGCAGCACGTTCTCTCAGAATGTAGAAGTGTAGCGGACCACCTCCAATCAACATCACTCCCGGAAGCATGTAGTGACCTGAAAAGGCTGCTGAGCTTCTGGGATTATCTTAGTTGTAGTAAGAAGATGATAAATCACCTGCAACGGCCCTATCAAGAGGCTAAGTGTAGAAAGGTCCGGTAAAACAAAACAATACATAGAACGAGTGGGAATAGATATTTGTAAAGGAGGTTTATTTCCAATAATTCCATGAAGCAAGTTCAAAATGGAACTGAGGTAACTTAAATAACAATTTTCGAGAACAGTTAATGGATGCCCCATTTATGAAAAGCATCGATTTTGTGTAAAACTGTGTGTATATATATATATATATACACACAGTTTAATATTGATGATGATAATTTATTAGATTTTCTTTATTTATTTTAGACTACCTTTTTCCCGCTGTTCCGTCCGCTTATATAATGATTATCACGGTAAATAGTAAGTAGAGTATGTGTTATTCTTATGTTTAAACTATATTACTGTAAAGTTTCACCCAAATCCGTATAGTAGTTTTAGTATGAAAGAGTTCAAACATCCATTCTCACAAACTTTCGTATTTATAATGTTACGAAGAAAGATTATCCGCGAATAGTGATCGAGAAAGTTTTTGATTATTCGCGTACAACGATCGATAAAGTTGATTTTTAAAACAAGAAATAAAGAACCTTATTTCGATATACATAACGTCGAATATCGATTGGTTGTAGAGCAATTGTTCACAACGAGTTCCAGAAACGTCTCGTAAATACGCGACATTTCTGGAAAGCGTTAAAGTAAAAATCGGTGAGCAAACATCGGCGACGATTAAGGATTGTTCGGAGTGATATTGTGATTGTAAGATTTAAGACGTAAAAAGGTTTATTTTTCCAAATCCATCGAACCCTTACATGTAACAATATCACTTGGATAGGTAATGGTACTATTTGAGAGTCGAATAATGCAAAATCGCCCACTTGATGGTAGACAGTCGCTCGTGTTTTTGATCTCTTTTTCCTCAGTTAATCTGACACTTGTAATTCATAGCTCTGTATGTATATATATATATATATGTGTGTGTTTATGTATATGTATGTCTAAATGTATATATGTGTGTATGCATTATATTTAAAATTATAATTCTTCCAAACTCATTGCATCATCAACTACAGTCTCTCCAATATATTTTGATCGATCCTAAGATCTTCTGGAAGAGATTGCTTTCGGCAATAAATCCCCCTTTGTACATCATATATTCGTCATTTTCTGAACTCTCTTTTAAATCTGTAGCAAGGTGTACAAATAAAGAGTTTTTTTATATATCCATCAATACCTGTTTAAGTTGTGGGTCCTGCAGGTTTGATATAAGGAGTTGGGCTTGCATCTCCGTATACTTGGGTAGCAGTTCTCTCAGAGGTCCATATACAGCCCGTCCGAACTCCCTAAGGGTAGCGGGCGGCAAAACTTCTGTAAAAAATTAAAAATTAACTATTTGAGCCATGGCCTACGCAGAAACTAACAAAACAATATATACTAATATATAAAATTGAAGTGTCTGTTTCACTTCAAAATAATAACATCGAATCGATCTGGGGTCTGAACAACTCAAACTTCCTAACATCGAGAACACTAAAAATTCAATAACCAACCGCTAGACCAACGGGGCAGTTATTACAGCTTATATCTAATGCCCAAAGAACTAAAAAAACCCAAAGACTACAAAACAATTAACTATAATTATATAATAATATAATAATCTTTATTGTTATAAATTACCTTTTACAATTGCCTTAGAACTGTTTAAGTTAAAAATCACACAATTTGACTGCCTCGGTAGCGTAGTGGTAGCGTACGCGACTGCTGTGATAGAGGTCTCGGGTTCGATTCCTGAGTCGGACCAAATGTTTGTATGATCTGCAAATATATTGGTTTCGGAGTTTGGGTGTTTTCTATGTATAATATGTATTTACAAAAAAAAAGTATATATGTATTAATATCAGTTGTCTAGTATCCATAGTACAAGCTCTGCTTAGTTTGGGACTAGATGGCGTTGTGTGTTAAAATGTCCGAAAATATTTTTTTTTATTTTATTTATTTTAATTAGACTAACCCTAACTCCGAAACTAGGTATTCCTGTGACTCGGGAGTTAGTGTTCTGCTGTTACAGCGATAGATTTTAGGTTAAAAGGAAGTAATAAAATCGAATAAGATGCATGGACACAGACGTATGTGTGTATGTGTCCACGCATCTTATTCAATTTTCATATTATCGTGATGTATTGTGTGTTCAACCTATACACACCACACAAACAATGCAGAAAAAAGAATTAAAAAGGAATTCTCCTAGGCGGGCATATAGCTCATACCTTTTTTTTGTCGTGGTGCTTCAATAACCCCTTGAATGCAACCGACAAAGTCGTCAATGTCTGTCCGCAAGTCAGTCAGGAGAAGAATACCTTCTTCTGGGTTAGAACACAGCTTCAAATTAGCTGACACTATCTGGGAAAGAATATAAGTCGTGACGTCACATTATTAACGAAAAAAAACAGATACATACAACAGATAAATTTTAAAAGGGAACCGAAAATGTTTGCACATATAAATAAAACTAAAGTGCTTGTTTGTAATTTTAAATTATTAGTGTGGAGGAACGGGTAACATGTCCCTCCAATACAGAGGGAGGTGATCATGCCAACGGTTGATGTTGGTTTGTTGTATATATATTAATCGGCGGGGAATTCCTATTGCACGATGCAGGATTGGTAGTTCATTGTACACAACGTTACTTCGTAGTTCAGTGTATCTTCGATAGATAGCGTTATCATATATTTATGTTACCGCTGTATGTTGAAGTCACCACAAGCTTTTTAAGCGACCACACAAAAGGAGGAGGTTCCTAATTCGGCTGTATTTTTTTCCTGTTTTTTACCTCAAAATTTTGGTTGGTATGATTCTTTTTTTTATTTTTGAAAGCACTTGCTTCTCTTGTTTCACTGCAATTTGGTTCAGTTCTTGAGGTCGTTTTTTTTTTGTTAAAATTTTTGGCATCGTATATGAAAGTATGTACTATTACAAAATCTTAAACATTATTTATTCATTTTTATTTATTTATCTTTATTGTACAAACTTAACAGATAGAAAAAAAAGAGTTACAACATATGAATGTGACAATTCCTTTATACGGATAATTTGGTGCCATTAACAACAGCATTACATTTTTTTTCGGTCTTTTTATTACAACTTATCTGTGTAACAGTTAGAACTGGCTGTCACTGGCAAAAAGCTGATGTTATGAGGAGTAACTTCTATTGTATTTATTTTGGAAAACATACGATTATGTGAAAAAAAATTAAATAAAAAAACCAATGAGATACCAATGAAATATTTACTTAAAAAGACATACTCCCGCATTAGGAATATAAATTCCTGTGTCGCGGATTTCTTAACAAACATACATGAAACGGACACAAAGTACACCCAGACTTAGAACAACAATTTATGGATCTCACAAAGTGTTGTCCCATGTAGGATTTGAACCCACAACACTTGGCGCAGTAGGAAGCGGTGTGGCGACAACTGAAACCACTAGGCTAACCGTGTAGTCAATAATATAGTGAATAATAATAGTCGATTCAAAAGCAACAAAACCGGTGCAGCTTATATAATCAGGCGCTCTGGCGCTCATAGCCCAGTTGCACTCGGTGATTAGAAACAATCATCGAGGGTAAGCAACGATGGCGCGGTCAGTACCTGGATGGGTGACCACTGGTGGCATGTTACCATGAGCGTCTCCGTGATTCGGAGGTCACGTTAAGCAGTCGGTCCCGGTTGTTATCATACGATAACAGTCGTGAAGCTTAGTTGGAGGCCTTCGGGCGGCTTAAAAACATCCAACGGCAAGATTTACGTAGCCACGACGTAGTCTTGCCAGTCCCCAACCCGCACTTGGCCAGCGTGGGGACGTATGGCCTTAACCCTCTCCTGAGAGAAGACCCGAGCCCAGCAGTGGGACATTATGGGTTGTTGTTTTATATAATCAAGTTCATCTTACCTTGGTGGGAGAGGGTTCTAGAGATAGCAACAGATCCGTGTACAGCCTCACGAGCTCTGCCAATGGAGTCTCAGACTTCAGAACATTTGTTAACCAATCCACCTTAAATTTTACAATCAATATAATAACATTACCACATAATTACAAATATGTACCAGTCAGACAGCGAAGTTACCCAGTTGAACAGCACATGTTCTCTGTTTTACATATATCTATGTGTAATACTATCTTGGGAACAATTGATGAAGTCTAGATGTATACGAAAAACAATTTGTTTTGTTACTTATAAGTCTATTTCAGAAGGTTGGATAAATAAATAAATAAATATGTACAGACATTTTAACACACAACGCCATCTAGTCCCAAACTAAGCGGAGCTTGTACCATGGGTACTAGATAACTGATACATACATAGTATATATAGAAAACACCCAAACTCCGAAAAAAATATTTGCAGATCATACAAACATTTGGTCCGACTCAGGAATCAAACCCGAGACCTCTTGCACAGCAGTCGCATTCGCAACCACTTCGCCTACAGAGGCAGAATATTGAGGGTACTTCATTTTTACTCTCGATTGTCGGCACTTGATGGAACTTGTAATACATTATAAAACAAAATCACTTGTACTTATCATAATTATTTCCACGGGAATTAACGCGATCACTTACTTCAAGGTATTATATACATTTGTACATATTCCGTGGTATTACCGTGGGAGAGCCACGCTTCGGCATGAATGGGCCGGCTCGACCGGAGTGATACCACGGCCTCACAGAAAACCGGTGTGAAACAGCGCTTACGCTGTGTTTCATCGAGTGAGTGAGGATACCGGAGGCCCATACCCCGATCCAACGCCCCCTATCTCCCTCACCATCCCCCTTCCCCCCAGGCCGCCTTAGTGTGGGTCACCATGCTGCATTGTTCTTTTTCGCAATGAGGATGGTGACCACCACTCTTGGATTCTGCTCATGCTTTCCATCAGGCAGGGCAGAGTCATTTTGGCAGCTTAAATATAAAAAAAAAAAAAAAAAAAATCCGGTTTCACTTAATGGCATTATCATTTGATAATGCCTGACCGGTTTCACCTTCAGGCATTATCAAATTAGTGGAATAAGTACAAGTGAGTTTGATTCTAGAATGTATTGAGGCTATTCATAGGTTGAAACGCGGGGGCGAAGCGCTAGTGAGGCGACACGCACCTGCCGCGGCGCGTCTCCCGCCAGCAGCCTGCCGAGCGCGGGGGCGGAGTGCGCGTCGAGGCGTCGCCACGCCATCGCCAGGCGCTGAGCGGCCGCGCGTCGCCAGCAACGTGACACCGAAACCGCGCGGCACATGCCCACGAACAACGACACGTAGCGGGACGTGCGCTCTGAGAACAACATCGACCGTTGTGGGCACATACAATAAAAACATATTGTAACGCGATCTACCGAAAATATGACATTTTTTTTATATTTAAGCTGCCAAAATGACTCTGCCCTGCCTGATGGAAAGCATGAGCAGAATCCAAGAGTGGTGGTCACCATCCTCAATGCGAAAAAGAACAATGCAGCATGGTGACCCACACTATGGCGGCCTGGGGGGAAAGGGGATGGTGAGGGGGATAGGGGGCGTTGGATTGGGGTATGGGCCTCCGGTATCCTCACTCACTCGATGAAACACAGCGTAAGCGCTGTTTCACACCGGTTTTCTGTGAGGCCGTGGTATCACTCCGGTCGAGCCGGCCCATTCATGCCGAAGCGTGGCTCTTGGCGTGGATTTTTTTATAAACACAACGTCCATTTGGATACCCTGCTTAAACCGATGACGAAATACCAAATGAATCCCCCCGGGGATCAAAGCAGGAGATCCCAATGTACTGAACAAAAAATATCAGTTACATAGTAACTATTAACCCTGTATCACTAAATAACTATTCTCGCATCGATTTTTGTAATTAATATTCAAGCCAGTCCACGTGGGACCATGACTGATGTTACCCTGATGGAACTTAAACCATTTCAATTATATTTTATCTATTTTAGTATGTATATAACATCAAAATTAATGATGTTCGCCGTATGTTACATCATTAAATACGTTAACCGTATTAACTTATTAAGATATTCTTGTGGACAAAGAGAACACGCTCTGCCACAAGCAGGGAATGCCCTGATTGTACTATTTCCCATTAGTGGGAGATATGCTTCGGCATGAATGGGCCGGTTCGACCGGATCGATACCACGGCCACACAGAAAACCGGTGTGAAACAGGGTTTGCGTTGTGTTTCATCGAGCGAGGATACCGGAGGCCCATTTTTTTTTTTACCTTTTGAAACCCCCTCGGGCCTTCACCCCACCGGGGTTTTCGGCGGGGCGGTGTGTCGGAATCGAACCGACTAAAACCATACGGTGTGCCACTCTGCGCCTCAGACGAGAGAGATCCGGGAACCGCTTTCTTACGCCATCCGGACCGAGGCCCATACTCTAACTTTTCTCTCCATCCCCCTCCCCATTCTTCAAAGTCCGTCAACACACTTGTTATACCTCTGGTGTTGCGGGTGTCCACGTCTGCTTGTTAGCCCCCTAATCCATAAAAAAAAGATATCCTCAGGAGACTTACCAGCATCCATCTGAGTGAGTGCCTCTATAAGTGGAGGGCTGACGGCGGCCTCCAGCCTATTATATAAAGTCTCCAATTGCAATCGTTTGTTTTCATAATCTGGAGCATCACTGAGTACCTAAAAACATTCAAATATAAATCACTACATAAGCTATAATTAAAAACAATAAAAAGTAGAACAATACTAAAAGTTTGTACATCTGCTTCCAGACTCCATCATAAGACCCTCGTTATTAACTTTAATGTATTGAACTTATGAAATTCAATTTCGAATTTTTACTGTACATTCGCGTTAAGAAAATAGTGACGTAATAATTAAGCTCCGCCCCCTGACCAATGCGGTTAAAAGAAATTATCCTTTCGCACGAAAACATGCCACGTCATTGGTTGGACAGCGAGAGGCGTGATCAATACGTCACTTGTTGTTGTTGTCAAGTAATTGTCTGGGAATTTTATAATTAACTTTACTACAGAAAAATATTACTTACTTCGAGACTAGCCGTCATCGCCGCGACCTGATCACACAGTTCAGTCAACTTATCTCCCTGAAATGAAATAAAGTAGTTGTATTCTACGTCGTATCCGACTTAAGTTCTGTTCAGTAATGTTTTAGCTTACAAATTCCGAAAGATTGTTTTTTATTAAATGAAACAGTTTAGAAATATATCTTCCATTTTGTTAAATATATATAAATTCATAAGACAGATTTTCAATGTCTTTATAAACGGTGAGAAAGAGTGTCTTCATTAACGCATGCAATTTGTTTCCTTACTTGTCACTGGTGGCGCTGTAGTTTTCTTTTTTAATAATACTTTAAAAATATCGCGTTTATAGAAATCTAACATTACTTTTAATAAAATTAAAGGCATTTTTGGAAAATCTCACAAATAATATCATGTTAATTTGGTCTTTGCTTATTTCACTTGATGCCTCCAGTAATGTTACATGAAATCGGTTTAAAAAATCAAGTGGAATCTATAGAAGAAAATTCCCTATAAAAATTTTAGTACACTACCTGCGTGGGCACCCCTGAATCCAGGATATCTTCCAACGAAGAAGCTAAAGCAGCCCACTTATCAGCCTCGCGTAGTGCTGACGCTGCAGTCTGAAGACAAGGAAATATCAAGTAATCAAATATTATAAAGCTTTATAATATTAGTAAAAATAAATATTTCTAACATCTGACACGCAACGCCATCTAGCTACAAACTAACAGAAGCTTGTACCTACTATAACAGCTACATTGACTGATAGAATACATGACATCCTTTTTTTATATACCTATATACATATTATACAAAGAAAATACCTAAACAAATATTTTACCGTGGGAGAGCCACGCTTCGGCATGCATGGGCCAGCTCGACCAGAGTGATACACAACCTCACAGAAAACCAGTGTGAAACAGCTCCTGCGCTGTGTTTCACCGAGTGAGTGAGGATACCGGAGGCTCATAATCCAACCCTTCCCCACATCCCCCTTCCCATCCCCCAAGGCCGGCAACGCACTTGTGACGCCTCTGGTGTTGCGGGTGTCCATGGGCGGCGGTAATCGCTTACCATCAGGCGGTATGTCTGCTCGTTTGTCACCTTTTCCATAAAAAAAGAAAAAAACGCGAGACCTCTTGAGGTCCGTCCGGTCCGTCTGTTCTTGAACAGCAGTCGCAAAGGTACCACTGAGCCACTGAGGCAGTCAAAGATGATTGAAGCAAATAGGGAAAAATGTTTGCCACTGACCTCCAAACGACTCTTAAGTGAGTCAATCTTCTGCAGGCTTTCAATTGAATGTCCGGTTTGCTCTTCTACGCTCTGCACCTTTTGTTCCAAGGACAGCAGCTTTTGCTGCAGCACAGCACCTTCAAGTTGCAAGGATGATGCATCTTGCACGATGCGGGGAATGGATGTAACGATCTATATAACATTTAAATAAGCTTCGCTCGGCCACGCTTTATTATAGAACATTAAGGTTACTTTAATAAAAAATGAAGTATCAAAACTGATTGGATAAATGGGCAGCTCATTATTCTTATTATAAAAAAAATACGCTTGCGTAGCGTTAGGTCTTTGAAATGTCAAATGGCACTGTTTAAGGGTTGGCCATGCAAGTTTATTTCTATTTAAATTAATGCGACGAATATTAAGCAAAAGGCCTCATTCCAATCATCCTATCAAATTACTCTATTTTGTGTGAAAAACCCACCAGGTTCCCCTACTGGTGGTTATGTCAGATACGAACCGTCAAAAAATCTTATACTGTCTAGGGTACTAGTAGCCAGGAACAATGGAACCCTACTAAATTACCTTAGCTTTAAACTTAACACATACTTTGATATATATCTGAATACACAATAAGGTTTGAATAGAACCAAGATAAGTGTACCTGTGTGGTAGTTTCGTCTAGAGAATTGGTCAATTGTTTCATATATAACTGTAGTCTGGTCACCGTATTGGCAACAAATACCTGAAACAATTAATATCTAGTATTGTAACCCTGCTTTTATATGTATATATTAATAATGTTTATTTTCACATATAACAAAAAATTGTTTACAATTACAGTGATGGCCACATCAGTCAAAGTATGTCATCATCATCAGCCTATCGCAGTCCACTTCTGGACATAGGTCTCTCCAATTTCACGCCACTTAGTTCGATCTATGGCTTCTCGCATCCAGCTCCTGCCAGCCGTCTTGCGCAAATCATCGCTCCACTTGGCCTGTGGACGTCCTACACTACGTTTGCCAAGACGCGGTCTCCACTCAAGAACTATACCTAGGACTTACATCATATTTTACGTAATTATTTATCTATTGATCAGTGACACGTGTAGGTGTGCTTGTGTATCACTTGTGGGTGTGCGTGTTTATCATATGTAAGGGTGCTTGTGTATCAGTTACCAATGTATCAATTTTTCTAATAATAATTATTGTTTTCTTTGTAATTCAAGCCCGTGATAGTCCCTTAACTTAAGGTTTAGCTTGATACCTTGTGAAATGCTGCAGCTCTTAGCTATTTTGTTATATAAATAAGCAGAGAAATATATACTTTAGGAACTTGTGTGTGAAAGTACATTATTTTTATATATAAATAGAAAATTAAAAGATATTAATTAATAAACTATATATTACTAATTTAGCTGCCTCGGTGGCGCAGTGGTAGCGTACGCGACTGCTGTCCATGAGGTTTCGGGTTCGATTCCTGGGTCGGAACAAATGTTTGTATGATCCTACAAATATTTGTATAGTATGTATGTATTTACAAAAAAAAGTATTTATGTATTCATATCAGTTGTCTAGTACCCATAATACAAGCTCTGCTTAGTTTGGGACTAGACCGTTGTGTGTTTACATGTCAGAAATATTTATTTATTTAATTTCAACTGGTGTGATGGTCTATTGGTTTCTAATTCTGATGATTTTCTTTTGTTTTTTTTTTTAAAGACAACCTCCGCTCTTCATATACATCCTTTGTCTTGGGGGATGTTACAAACATACATGTAATGGATAAACAGACAGACAAACCAGACTCAGAACAACAATTTGTCCCATGTAGGATTTGAGCCTTGTGGGCACTTGGTGAAGAAGGAAGTGGTGTGGCAACTGCTTAAAATACTATGTCATATGTGTTGCGGGATTTGTTCCCATTTAAGATAAATAACTATGTGACAAGCATGAAAATATAACATAAATTCATTTTTCATTTCATGCTTCTTAGAGGAAAGTACCTTTGTTTTAACCTTTTAGCTTTGTTTATGTTTTTAACTTTTTATTTTTGTTTTAATATATAAATGACAAAGGAAGATCTTAAACAAGATAAAAGATAACATCAAGTTTAATTTATTTTTTATTATATATTATTATTTAATAATCATGTATTTTGGCCGTTGCTATCCAGCGGGGCAACCCTGCTAGTGTCACGGGCACTTTTTCGCCGGGACCGATCCGGGGTGGGTTATTATAATGACATGATTATTTGATTGTGTTTGGTTGTTTTTGAATATTTGTATAAAAAAAACATTTGAATTGTAATTTATGTTAGAATTTGTAATGTAGGTTATATTAATTAAAATATATTTAAATTAAATTATATAATAATAATAATGGATAATAATTCAGAGACGCTCATAGCCCAGTTGCACTCGGTGTTTAGAAACAATCACCGAGGGTAAGCAACGACGGCGCGGTCAGTACCTGGATGGGTGACCACTAGTGGCATGTTATCATGAGCGTCTCCGTGATTCGGAGGTCACGTTAAGCAGTCGGTCCCGGTTGTTATCATAGGATAACAGTCGTGAAGCTTAGTTGGAGGCCTTTGGGCGGCTTGAAAACATCCGACTGTAAGATTACGTAGCCACAACGTTGTCTTGCCAGTCCCCAACCCGCACTTGGCCAGCGTGGGGACGTATGGCCTTAACCCTCTCCTGAGAGGAGACCCGAGCCCAGCAGTGGGACGTTATGGGTTGTTGATGTTGATTGATGATAATAATTACAATGGATTTAAATGTATTTTATGTTTTCATTTCTTAATAAATTAAAGTTTTTTCTTATTCATGTAGAATCACTGAAATTCACCACATTAGTTGATGTTCCAGTCACATTTAAAAGAAGCTATAACATTTCATCCTTATCTCAACTTCAACTTTTGATTTGATGGCTCTATTACCACAATTTTGCCAATGTCATGTTTTTGAAAGACTGTCAAAGGATTTGTTGTAGAGCTTCGGTAGAGCCCGAATAATAATTTAATTTTGATTAGTGACAATAAAAAAATACTGATTTGTTGACTTTTATAGGCATTAATAAATACACAATACAATTAACAGTACACATATTAAAATATTAATATTTATACATAAGAATGACATTAAAAATCATGGTACTAAATGTTTAAATAATTTTGATGTTAAAAAAAGAAGAAAAGAAATTGAAATTATAAATAAATGAATAAATAAATGAATAAATATTTTCGGACATCTAACACACAACGCCATCTAGTCCCAAACTAAGCAGAGCTTGTACTATGGGTACTAGACAACTGATATTATTACATATATACGCATTTTTTTTGTAAATACATACATATTATACATAGAAATCACCCAAACCCCGAAACAAATATTTGCAGATCATACAAACATTTGGTCCGACCCAGGATTCCAACCCGAGACCTCATGGACAGCAGTCGCGTACGCTACCACTGCGCCACTGAGGCAGTTTATTTTGTTTATTACAGTTTAATTTTGTTTACAGTTATACACTTGCCTAGTATATATACGAAAGGAGTGAAAACCCGCGTTAAGAGTAATTTAAGGGACGTGGGGAGATGAATATGAGCAGGAATTCATATCCTTAGACACAGCATTGTGCTAAATTGTCAGATTATGACTTTAAAAAAAAACTTGGCAGTTTCACAGATGTTATTTTTAATGTTTTTTTTTAAACAGTAATAGAACTGATGGTGTTATTATATATGTGAAAAAGTCATTACAATATACACCAATATATTTATGTCTACTTTTCTTGATAATGGTTACCTCCCTTATTTCAATGGAACTACTAGACCTCATGAATTAGGAGGATCATGGATAGACAACATATTTATAAAAACTAATTTTAGTGATATTAAATCTTTTACCTATACTAATGTATTTACAGACCACTATCCGTAGAATAATGTAGATAAAAACATTCCAACTGTGTTAGCTTTTCTAGATTTGGCTAAAGCCTTCCACACGGTAAATCATAACATCTTACTTGATAAGCTTTGGAAATACGGTATACGTGGTATACCACATCAACTTCTGAAAAATTACTTGAACAATAGAACACAATGAGTTAAATTAAATAACTATACTATTAAAACTAAAACTATTAGAGTTGGGGTTCCGCAAGGCACGGTTCTTGGGCCTTTGCTGTTTTTATTATACATAAATGATATTTTTAAAGTGATACCAAGCAATGCTATAGTTTCCTATGCTGATGACACAGCTATTTCTTGTACTGGAAATAGCTGGAATGAAGTCTAATATATAAATTAACTGATGGGCTTAATAAAATATATATATGGCTCAGGGAAAACCAACTATCTCTTAATGTGGAAAAATCTACTTTTATTACCTTTGGAAGCTACACAGACAGTATCCCAAATAAGTTTGATTTACAAATAAATGGTAAACCTCTGACAAGAGTTGATAATTGTAAATATTTAGGGACATATTTTGATAAGCACTTGAAGTGGGATAAACATGCCTATGAATTATCAAAGAAGCTTAACTATTTCACTTTCCTTTTTTACAAGCTTAGCCAGGTACTTAACTCTTCTATTTTAAAAACTATATATCATGGACTGTTTGAAAACATGATAAACTATAGCATTGTTGCATGGGGAGGAGCCTATAACAATTCAATAAAACCTGTCACATCTCTTCAACATAAAATAATTAAAAAGCTATCTAGAAATAATTACAACAATTTCCCCTTGACAATTAGAGACTCATTTATAATAAATGCATTAACTTACTATCAAGAATGTAAAAGCCTATTCTATGAAAAATGTACAAATACAAGATCTAAGTTGCTAGAACTACCAAAAATAAACAAAACTATTAGTACTCAGAATGCTTATTATGTAGCAATTAAATATTATAACAAACTCCCTGCTGATATGAAAACTTTAGACTGTAGTAAAAAATTGTTAAAAAAAAAGTTAAGTTACTGGATAAGAAACCTTAATGGCTAACATGCTTAAAAGATGCAATGGAAAATGCGAATATTTGATTAGATATTTCTTTTCTGATAATTATTTATAATTGTGTATTTCTTTCTTTATAAATTTATTACTTATTGTACTTATTATCTCTTTGCATTGTATTAACGACAAAAATTTTGTAAAAAGAATATATATTGTATTATTGATATTTTTGTACTGGTTCTATAAACAGGTGTTTTTACACCTTGATAGAATTCTTTACCAGATAAATAAATAAATAAAAAAATCGTATAATTCAACGTGACCCTACCATTTGTAAGGTTATTATTTTTAAGTATATTAACGGCTAATTATTATATTATAGCCATTTACCTCCTTTTCCTGGTTGCTATTTGATCTCCAAGCTTTATTAATCCACTGCTTAGGATCAAAATTTTCGTCGGCAAAACTCTTCAAGTCCTAAACGCAACAATAATAAAATTTAGTTCAAATTACCGGGTGTTATCAAATATCTCGGGTATATAAAGTTTTAGAGCCATTAGATCATATTATGGAGATTGTTTCTTTAATAAGAATGAAAATTTACCATGTTTTTATAAGTTTTTTATACAGTTATTATGAATAATAACAACAAAACATTCACAATTTTTACTATATTTACTGACGTGTTGGAGATAATGTTGCCAACACTTGTCTTCTTCATTCCAAGAATTCTTTTAACCATCGCAATAAATGAATTACTAGATTATATTCAGAAATGTGTTGTAGTTTTGAACGTAAGCGCGGGCGTAGATAGGTTTTAGTTTAGGGGGAGGTTTGAAGCATTGACCTTAGAGTAAATACTACTTATTTACTTCCTCATTGATTGAAGACGATGAGAGAGTTGAGTCGATATGAATTTGGTCCTTCAGTCTTTTCAGAGTAGCTAAATCGACTGCCGACACATCGATGTAATGTAGAAGTGTTTTGAGAACGCTATTATTGTGTCACTTTGTCTACAGTATCAGAACTCGAAACCTATTGAATTGAAGCAAGGAGAGAGACTTGTGATAGCTTTTTGCCGACTCTCCTCGAGTGGGCAAGGCGGCAGCACGGGACCCTTTCCTTCTGACTGACGCAGGTGCTTTCCGGGCACGGTTGCTTCAGGAAGTACCTGCACTCAACCGCTAGGAGGCAACTGAGTTCCGCCTGCCATTACTGCGACTGCAATAAAGACTGGGTGCCGCAGCGTCGGGCTCTCACTGCACTGTACGCGTGTGCCGTACGTCGCCTAAATTGAAAGTCCATCAGATGATAGTGCCCGCTTCAGTGTGGGCAGACGTCTCGGACGCAAGTGGTGCACCGTTCGGTTTTAGTCGGTTTGATTCTGACAGACCGCCCCACCGCTAATCTCGGAGGGTAAAGGCCCGAGGGATTTCCACACGTAAATGAAAGAAAACAATTTTTGAACACAAATCAAAGGAAGTTTAAGCGAGCGTTTTTAGTTTGTGATCGACTGCCAAGTCCTCGCAGGCGTGTGAACATAGCATTAGGCAACAGTTTTTGATCTTCGACATGTCCAATTGGTTCAAATTTAGTCTGGCAACTGTTGAATCATCGTTCACGATTTTCTGAGCCTGTGGTCAATGTCAATGTTTCTGTCTTTAATGACTTAATGTGTGTGTGTGTTGGTCTGCCATGAAGAATTTTATTTTGTTTTATTTTATTAATTGATTTCAGTTAAACGATGTTGGAAATGTAATATTGTTATTTTTGTGTTAAGTGTACCTGATGAATTGTAAAGTAAGTATTCGCATAATTTTTTTTTTAAAAATTAGACTTCTTCTATCCAACGACTTATTAAATTTCAACGTATTTATTCCCGACTGCGTAGGCATATGTGGCTATCGTTAAGGATAATTGGAGTGCTAAATAGTCCGACAACAGTCTTTCTACGGAACTTCGATATCGTGTTGTACTTTTTTTGTGGAAGTCTGTTGGCAGTCGTTCCACGTAACAAATCAAAGTTCAGACGTATCTTGGTAGGCTTGAAGCTACCAACCTCTCACTGAAGACCAACCTCACAGCAGTAACCGGATACCCACATGACAGGATTCTTGCTGTCGTGTTTAGTTGGTAATTGCGAGGTCGGAGGCCCAATGATGCAGAAGAAACTCAATAAGCTACCATAATGTGGGTCACTGTGCTGGGTGTGATTCATACTTTAAATATACAAACAATAGTTTATATATTTTATAACAATATTTGTAGTATCGGTAACTTAGGCAACTTCAACTATCTTTTAATTTTAATAAATAGACCAAAGATGCAATTCATAGTATCATTAGTGTTTAACCTTCCTACCACACCTGGTTTGGAGTAAGAAAATTATAGACATATCATTAATTGATTGATAGGTGTGCAGAAAGGTCAATATTGTAGTATTTTTCTCATTTAGTTTAGTTACTTTAGATTTTTAATTTTTTTTTTTTACCTTTATTAGCTTCATGATCAGTATCCTACCCATAACCTCATACCTCTAATTACTCCTGCAACAGTTACCTTGTCCATATCACTTACAACTACAAACACAGGCCCATTACAATGATATAGGTAATGATGTGTAGTAAATGAGAAGGTGCAGGTGCTATGCAGGTGATGAAGTTCTATGTAACTCTTGTGAAGCATTTTCCAGATAAATGGGTGGTAAGAGAAAGAAAAGGAGATGCCGCAGCTCCTCAGATGAAGAAGACCATGTACCCTTACAGTTGATTCGGACCTCCAGAAAGAATTGCAAAGATGATAACTGTTATGACTGTTTGCGTAGGCTTGTGAGTCAGCAATGCGAATTATGTAACCATATATCTAAAAACAGGTAAATAAATTTATTTTTTAACTAAATGATATTAATTCAGGGTGCTATGAAATAGTGTGGTCATATTTTAGAAACGTTTTTGGCAGTCGCCAAGTATGTATTTCATGCTTGCACGCACTTGAGTCATCATTAACAACATTCAAAAGTCACTGTTGGATTTAAAGCCTCTCATTAGCAAGGAAGTTTTAACGGGTTATAATAAATAAATATTTCGGACAACTAACTCACAACGCCATCTAGTTCCAAACTAAGCAGAGTTTGTATTATGGGTAATAGACAACTGATACGAATACATAAATACATTTTTTATTACATACATGTTATACATACATATTATACGGAGAAAACACCCATACTCCGAAACAAATATTTGCAGATCATACAAACATTTGGTCCAACCAATTGGACAGCAGTCACATACGCTACCCCCACACACACCACTGCGCCACAGTGGTAGTTGTTTTTATTCTCTTTGCAGTGCTGTTGTCCTGCCTAGTTTTGACAGTTTCCTCTTATGACCATGGGATGAAAAGGGGTGGAGATTCTCTGTGTTGTTAATCCTTTGCTACACCGACCACATGCCCTTGAGCTCATTGACTTATCAACATGCTGTAAACTAACAACAAGCTTAAAAGCAAGCAAAATCATAGTTAAATCAGTGCAGCGGTTAAGCTATGAAAACGTAACAGGCAGATAGATATATTGTACGCATATTAAAATATCACTATATTTTAAATATAGTGTGATATTTTAATATACGTGCAGATTTAGTTATGCATACTAATTAGCGCTCAGAACCATATCCAGCTCACCCTGGTTCGTAAGAAATACGGAAATACATGAACACCTTAAGATGCCAATAGTAAAGGAGGAAGTGACGGAGCACAGCAGAAAATATAAAAATAGACTAAAGGGACACAAGAATGAGCTGGCCAGAGACCTCTTGAGCCCTACAAGCATAACTCGCCTAAAAAGATGGCAAATACTAGACTTAGAGTCTAGACAATAGTGATCGGCGGAACTTGCTGGAACATCCCCAATAAATCCTGAAAATAGACCACATCTGATTATGGCTTACGGCCGATCGCAGACTGTACAAGAAAAAAAATAAAAAATTTAAATATATTATTTGTTTCAGATACAACAGTTATATCCACAATGTGAGACATATTATTATACCGCTCATTAACCTCACCGTTTATCAGTGTAACATATGCCTTCATTATTTTACATCTCAAAATGAACTCGGTCATCACAAATCTGACAAACACTCATTAAACTTAGTTACCGACAGCAATACTTTAGAAGATGAACTATATGAATCTGATCTAGTTACTGTAGTCAAGCATGAATACTCATCACCGTCCAAGACTGAAAATCCACCTGCACTCAAGACATCACATTCTATAAAAAACCGTTTGTTATTTGAAGAGGATATAACTGCATCGAATTGTGACAAATTGTTGGAAGATTTGACAATAGATTGTCAGGTCAAAATGGAATTGATACCACCCATTTGGGAGACAAGTTACCCTAACAGTATACATTATAATGACCTTATGAATCCAGGGGTGTTTAGGTGTAAAAAGTGCTCTAAGACATTTCCTTCAAGGTATGTACACTTCTACATACTTTTATAATATAATTAGTATTAGATTTGCCCTGCTGGCGTCTATATACATGTTTTTTTTTATATGTATTAAACTATATTATTTTCTAATTGAAATGTTAAATAAGTGAGCAAGGAAGAGGGAGGTTTGTCTTCAATAACGCAGCTCAATGGTCTCTTTTGAGTTGGGTATTATGTCCATAAGCAGGGTGGTCGTACTAAGCATTATGATAACATGATAATGTTGCTTGTTGTGGTGAATTCCACATACTGATTGTGATACAGGATTGGAAGCTTCTTCGTACACTACGTTACTCCGTAGTTCAGTGTATCTTCGGTAGATGGCGTTGTCATATGTTTTTGTTGCCGCTGTATGTGGAAATCGCCACACTCGTTACCTTAATCTGTATATCAATCAATCAACAACCCATAATGTCCCACTGCTGGGCTCGGGTCGCCTTTCAGGAGAGGGTTAAGGCCATACGTCCCCACGCTGACCAAGTGCGGGTTGGGACTGGCAAGAATACGTTGTGGCTACGTAAATCTTGCCGTTGAATGTTTTTTAAGCCGCCCGAAGGCCTCCAACTAAGCTTCACGACTGTTATCGTATGATAACAACCGGGACCGACTGCTTAACGTGACCTCCGAATCACGGAGACGCTCATGGTAACATGCCACCAGCGGTCACCCATCCAGGTACTAACCGCGCCGTCGTTGCTTGCCCTCGCTGATTGTTTCTAATCACCGAGTGCAACTGGGCTATGAGCGCCTGTATCTGTATAAATAAAAATGAACCGCCGAAATGCATGTACGCGTGTAACTTCGCGAGCGAACGGCTGCACCAAACTATTTTTTTTTATGTCTTCGTTTTTCTTAGGACAAGGACAAGAATAATTCAAAGATAACGGAAAAAGTCAGTTTTCTTTGTCCGCAGTGTACAGGACTGCTTTTGGGAGACATATATATAGATATCAATATAATGAATGATTTTTGCAATTGTTATTGTTGAGTATAATATGTTTGCGAATCTTGATTTCATTTGCAATTGTTTTTTTAGTAGTATACAATATGTTTCTCTAGTTTGTTTCACTTAAAATCCTACTAATATTATAATCGCGAAAGTTTGTAAGTATGGTAGAATGTTTGTTACTCTTTCACGTAAAAACTTAGAATGGATTTTAATGAAACTTTACAATAATATAGCTTATACATCAGAATAACTCATAGCCTGCGGCTACGGCATCGGTCCTCCGCAACCCTGAGGGTAAAACGAATTCGAAGATTGAACTAGTTGTCAACATATTTGAAGGCACTGACTTTCCAATAACGATTGCCATAGATGTTCATGAAACCGGGACCGACGGCTTAACGTCCTTTCCGGGGCATGGGCAGGAAACGCCGCCATATCGTTCCGTACTCCGGGCTGCTATTAAGTATTTCTTGTAAGAAAAACAGGACGTCCGACCCGGGAATCGATCCCGAGGCCTCTTGATCTGCAATCGCTTATGCTAATTATAATACAGATAGACAAATTATTAGATGGCTCATCTATGGACATATGCATTTCAACCGAGAGACATGTGTGTGAGCCTTTGTGGTGACATATGACAACACGAACACATTACACCGCCATCTATTGCAGACACACCGAACTACTGAGTAACAACTTATCTTGTGTTGCAATATAAGCGTTCTCGATTAGCATATATACAACTTCCAAACATCGACCATTATATCCTGGCCTTCGAAGCGTGATCACCTCACTTGGTCTGAATATTCTCCCTTTGTGTTGGGGGAACAGGACACCCATTCCTCCATACCCTCTTACAAAGGATGATTGGCGAGAAGGCCATTAAGCGGTTACCACTCTGCTTCCTACTAAATTGAGTTTAGTGGGTTCTATACCCCGCATGAGACAACACTGTGTGAATATGTGATCTTTATATTGTCGTTTTGAGTCTGGCTGTTTTTTGTGTGCGCTTCTTGTATATTTACGAAGCAGGGTATTCTTAGTACAAGATTTGTCTTTAAAAGGTTTGAATTCAAAATAAAAACATTATTTTAATTCTTTACAGATATTTAGCAATAACACACGAAGCTAGTCATATATTCTTCAAAGACAGTCAAGTAACACAATGTGACTTATGTAAGCAATACATATTAGGTGATATTAATAAATTAAAACAACATATTGACTCATCCCATGCCCAAGGCATCGAAAAAAAATATTTCGGTCCGAAATATGAAGAAAATGGGATATTAGAACAAAATGGCGGCAGCTGGGAACAAAATGGCGACATTGACGGGCCTTATGTGAAAACGTTGACATCGTTAAAGTTTTGCGAGTTTTGTTATGCATTTTGTAGAAATGCTGGCCCACATAGATATAATTGTGTAGGCGAATTGAGTAAACAAGGGAAGAGATATAAATGTCATAAGTGTGGATACAAGTTTTTTGTTGTTAAATTAGTGAATCGTGAAACCAGATATTCTTCTTTTCATAATAAAGGGAATAAGAAGAGTCATGTTATTACAAATCATGAAAGGCTAAAAAATATTGCACAGCGATTAAAAAAGATGAGGAAATATTTTTTGGTTTTATTTCGAACTTGCTACCCCTGCATGTCCTAGTGGTTAAAGCGGTCGCCACGCCGCTTTCTATTGCGCTGAACGTTGTGGGTTCAAAACCCACACAGGACAACGCTGTATGATCTACAAAATTGCTGTTCTGAGAATTCATGTTCTTTGTTTCCGTGTCATGAGATCGTAAAGTTCCTTGGCGACACAGGCTTTATTTACCCAAATAAATAAATAAAAATTTATTTATTTGGGTAAATAACACAACGCCATCTAGCTTCAAAATATGATATTATGATAGCTAGATTGATAGAATACCTATATACTTTTTGAAGATACATATTATATATAGAAAGCGCCCAAACTTCGAAACAAATATTTACAGATCATACAAACATTTGGTCGGACCCGGAAATCTAACATCGAGGCGTCAAGCATAGTAATTGCATACTGGTACCATAGTACCAACAAGGCTGTTGTCTTTATAAAAAGTTTTGTAAAAAAGAATCCATGCAACTTTGTGTCTCTCAAAAGGAATCAAGGATAATGGCCGGAAAGTATATGACTTTGGTACTGCCTTGCGTATGTCATGGTAGCGATTGTTTTTGTATTTATATGCCTGGTCATATCATCGACAATAACATTTTAAATTCACACATTTTTAGGACTTTGCCTTAAAATATTATTTAAATTTATAGTTCTTCTTTGTTTGATGAGATGGCAACCAGCCGGATCAGCTATTTCTGTCAATGTCAAGTATTTAAAGTCTTCAATCCTCAATCTTCAAGTCTTCGTCGTGGTGAAATAAATGATAAAAAATGTGTCATGAATCTTTCGCCGGAAAATATAGAGTATTATTTTTCACAATTTTTAGTTAACTATACATAAGCTATTGATAGTTGACAACCATTACAGCTAGCTATCAAAAATGAGTCGTTATTGTTGTCAACAAGATAGCGAAATATCACATTATTGAATTTACACGCGACAGTGTAACAGCAAGTATATCGGTGTTGCTTCTTGGATATTATTAAGTAATATATAATCTTGAAGTATTATAGTACAGTACAAAAGTACGGTTTTATCGCAGGCCAATAGGATCTTCTACCGTCTGCCAGGATCTCACTCCATCGGACCGGACATAAGTAGCCACATTATAGTTTTTCGATACGGAATCTGTCATTGGGGAAATCTCCAAACATACATATTTAAGAGACTCACATACAAAACAAGCGCCTTTTATCATGAACTCACATAACAATTAAAACAAAACAGAATTTCATGCACAAATACATTTTATTCTGTGTCATAATAAAGTAATGTTTAGGCCCATTTGGACTTGTAGTTTAACAGAGGGGAATGTCTGTGAATGACTAGTCCCTTCCGTATTGCTCTATGTACAGGTAAGTTATGCTACAAAAGTTAGGAAACAGTAAGGAAAAATGTACAATTTATATTAAGTTCGTCCCTTCATAAATATATACACAATTTACATAAACATAAGCATCATTAAAAGCCTTTAAAGGTATTCCAGGCGAGAAGAATTCGAAGGTTTAAACCAATTATATATTACGATGCCTCGACAGGTTGAAACAGAACTTCTTTCAAATTTCTTTTTCTAATTTTCATAACCATTTAATAAAAAGTTATTAGTTTGAAATTGAAAACAGACACTTCAATTTTAGTTATTTGAATAGATTGAGGTACAGCCTAATTTCAAGCCCTGGGGACTTTCCGTAACTTATAAGTGACCTGATATCACGCTCTATAACTGAATGTAGCAATAAGGTTATGAGCATCGCGGTCGGCAGACATTAACTGTCATGTTATGTAATCAGTTCACGTTACTTACACTCGATAATTTGATGTCTGAACATCACTGTAGTAATATGTGATCAAGTTATAACTGGAGGCATATGGAAGTCAGACTTAATAACAAAAAAAATTGTCCGTGTGACGGACCATTTTTTTTTTTGACCTTATGGAATGCCTTTACGCACTTCGCTCCCCCCCTGCGGGTATAGGAGGTTCGCTTTGTGTGGGACTCCTGACTGACACCAGCCAGACTACCCACTAAACCACCACGGTGTGCCACTCTGCGCCTGAGACGGGAGGGATCCGGGAACCGCTTTCTTACGCCATCCGGACCCCTCCCAGACCGAGTGACGGACCAAGAATAAGGAGTTTCACCACCTTTATTCATCCCGTGGGTGTCGTTAGCAATCGACTAAGAGAGCAAAATATGCAGGACAACAGCTATGGATAGTTAAAAAAAACTTGATCCAGAACCTATACCGACCAACCCGTCAAGTGCTGCAGTAGGCTAAAACCTTTTTTCTAAGGACCTTGCCCAGCAGGGAGCTATTTAATACTGTTGATCAATCACCTGCAGGTCAGATCAACATGCATACGCGTTATAGTTTACCTGCAGGTCAACATCACTGGAAAGAGGAGGAAAACTTACGCGAACCCTTTATCAACTCGTACAACGGGAGTGGCTTATTTCCAGCAAACTGATAAAGGCTGTTGGAGCTGTTTATGAAGTTTTTTTACTTTACACATTTTATTGCTAGAACAAACTGAAGCTTTCAGCATTTCGATACCCCTACGACCTTCACGAATAAAGCATATACCAATGGGAGGCGGTAACTCTTTAACATCAGGTTACCACCTGATCCTAGAAATCGGTCAAATGCGGGTCGTATTCGTACGAAGGTTCCGTACTATTATCTATACATATTATCTATGCCTCTGTGGTGCAGTGATAGCAAATGCGACTGCTGTGCAAGAGGTCTCGGCTTCGATTCCTGAGTCCGCACCAAATGTTTGCATGATCTGCAAATATTTGTTTCGAGTTTGGGTTTTTTTATGTATTTACAAAAAAGTATATAAGTATTAATGTCAGTTGCCTAGTACCCATAGTACAAGCTCTGCTTAGTTTGGGACCAGACGGCGTTTGAGTGTTAAATGTCTGAAAATATTTATTTATTTTGAGCGTGCTTAATCTGCTCTTGCCGTGATTAATATCACGTTTGTTGTATGAGAGCCTCAGTTACTTATTTATTTATTTCTGTTTTTAGTATTTGTTGTCCAGCCATCACGGTTCGTAAGATAGGTACAGCCTGGTGACGTACTGACGGACATTGGAGTCTTAGTACATACTAGAATCGCGTTTTAACTCTACATACGGAGCATTAAAAGAAAAAGTGTAAGGTATATAAAAATACTAAATACATTGTTTTTCATCTTTTGATATATAATAATAAGATCTTTACACACCTTAAACCTGCAAAGTTTACACTGAGTACATTAATTATCACGATCTTATGAGTAGTGCAGCGAATTTACAAATCCTTTCGGCGTGATTCACTGTTATAAAAGTCTAGCTTACCGCATCTAATTGGCCATTCGAAAAGAACTTAGGTAAATATATGAAATATTAGACTCCGAATTTTAATCAGTTATTTGTAGTCACTAAATATAAATAACAGAAATTTAGATAATTTGATAGTAAAAATATTGTAGTTCTAAAATTGTTCACCTTTTTATGAGCTTTTATTTAGATTCACCTGTCCCGATGTGTCTGTAATCAAATATTGCTAGTTAAATTTGATCCGTTTCCCGGTTTCCGATTAAGCTGAAAGTTTAAATATACCTTTAGTTCTGATGACAATGCAATTTTAAATAATCGGTATTGTTATTAATCCAAAATGGGTATTAAATGAAAGAGCTTAAAGTTAATTTTTTTTAACAAGTTGTAATATCTTATTTAGAAAAAAACTTTTAAATTAATCACTTGTTCTATATGTAGGAAATAAAGATGAGCGGAATCAAAGAGTGGTTGTTACAGTCTCATTGCGAATGCAGACAATGAAGCAGGGTTACGTACCACTATAGCGGCCTATTGAGACGAAAGACGACCTCACGAATGTTGTGATCTTTGGTTGGTCTTTTGAGAGAGTTTAATACAGCCCCGGTCGAGTCAGCTCGTTCGTACTGAAATCAGCGTGGCTCTACTACCTAAGAGTATATATATACTTGTAAAAGGAAGACTTGAAGACAAATTAACATTAAAAATAGTATTCAAGGAACGTTGAAACAATACCTGAATTAACGTTGCCTTCTGAGAATGTTTACAGTGAGTAAAACTGTAAAAGTTTTGTATGACTTTTCGAGCATGTCAACACCTACGTCTTTATTAAGTTTCTGTAGTTCTTTCCCACCAGCAATCATTGCCACCATGTTCGCAAGTGTGAATGGCTGGAGCGCAGTAGTATTTTTCCGTGAAACTGTAATGTTTTGGAAAGAAACTGCTGAACGGGATCTACAGAAATTAGAGGACGTAGAAAACAATATGAGCCGTTGACGCAAGGGAGCCAGAGCCGACAGAGAGTGGAGATTTCTAGTGGCAGATTAGTTACTGCTATTAGCTGCTGCTGCTTGGATATGTTTGTCAGCTGATTGCGATAAAATGTGATTGAGACTTTGTAATAGGTCTGAGGAAGCATCTGGCTTCTATCGGGATAGGATAATTAGATGTGGCGTTAACTTCCCTCCGTGTTAAGGCTTGATTTTTCCTTCGTCAGGGCTATATTTATTATATTAACTTCATAACAACATAGAATGACGTAATGTTTATTTTCATTGTATTTATTATATTTATAGAAGTTTACTGATGTCCCAGGTCCACAATAAATATACAATAGGAATAGGTCATAGCCACTTTATTATTTTATGATCTTATAAAAATATACCGTTTATCCGCGAGATCTTTGAGTGGTCAATAAGACGCTTATACAGTTAAAAAGGGCGGCACGCCGTTATGACTTATTTAAAAAAATAATTTCTACGATTAATAATTAATATACACATATTAAACGTTGCTTTCTAAAAGGTAATTTCAAAATTAAAAGTGCACAAGATGTATAATCAATACATAACTATTGTGATCTTAATATTAAGGTTTTTTACTAAAAACTATTTAATTTCAGTGATTTTGACTTTGTGGTTGTGCTGTTACTGTTGTAAAAAAATAGATGGCAGTACCTGTCATTTGACATTGATCCAGGCGAATTGAATCTGTGGGCTTTTTTAAATGTTGAAATTTGAAAAATGTTTACGGTCGAATTGAGTCTCCTTTTTTGAAGTCGGTAAAAATAAAGGACTGTTTCTATTTCACAGTTGAACTTCTAAAATCTGACTGTTTGTTGACTGCAATTCACTGAAATAGAACTTGTTGTGTTGCGCTCTATTGGTTGCTTGTAACCACGTATATATGCACACATGTCGTAATGTCAAACACTGTCTGTTTGTCTATCATACGGTGAAGTTAATAACTAGGCATTATGAGGGTGAGTCTTGCGATTTTTATTATATTATTTTGAGGAGTTTATTATAATAACTGTTAAAGAAATTAGCTAAAAAAGTTGTCTGGTATCTACCAACAATGAAAAACATAACATAAGTGTTGCCTACGTTTTAAATTTTCCCCATAGTAGGATGATAAGAACGAGTTATGTCATTATTTTTAGGGAAAACAATTTGCCAAATTCAACATTATTTTATGTTTATTTTTAGTTAATATGTTTCTGGTGTTTTCTGATGGGAGCGGCTGTCAAGGCACAAAACGACCCATACTACGCGCCACAGACTTTTAAGGTAAATAATAATTTTATAGCTATATAAATTGGTATCTACAATAAATCAATTTTAAAATATGGAGTGCTTCCATATATCTAAGCATCAGAAAAATACACTGCATTTGAATCGTCAAATTTTTATAGAATGCCACCCTTCGACGTAAGCGTGGTTAGAATCTTATTTTAATTATATTAATAAAACTTATTTGCCCATTACATATTTGACAGTGTAGGACATTTGATTTAAAGATAGGTATTATGAAATAATTAGACCAAGTCACACAACGTGTTAGAATATTGAAATTTAGATCAAATACTTACTGAAGTGCTCATAACCCAGTTGCACTTGGTGATTAGAAACAATCACCGATGGTAAGTGATACCATGAGCGTCCCCGTGATTCGGGGTCACGTTAAGCAGTCGGTCCCGGTTGTTATCATAGGATAACAGTCGTGAAGCTTAGTTGGAGGCCTTTGGGCCGCTTTAAAACATCCAACGGCAAGATTACGTAGCCACAACGTTGTGTTGCCAGTCCCCAACCCGCACTCGGCCATTGTGAGGACGTATGGCCCTAACCCTCTCCTGAGAGGAGACCTAAGCCCAGCAGTGGGACATTATGGGTTGTTGGTTGATTGATTATAATAATATTTACTTAATTGCCCATTACGTATGTCACAGTGTAGGACATTTGATTTACGGCTTAAGATGTTTATTTCCCCATAAGAATTACAATTAATTATTGAGAAACAAGTATTTACAAATTAAGCTTTAGAGGGCGTACAATGACTGAAATCTATTGATTGATTGAGATTGAAATTTAGATCAAATACTTTAATCGCTGCCAGCCTTAGTTAGGGGTAAACATGTGTTTCAGACGATCGCTGAAACACATGTTTAATATATGATGTAATACATGATATGAATTTAATATAAAAGTAACACATTAATACAAAATATTAAATAAAACATCTGAACAGTTTTGTATCTATTTGACTGCCTCTGTGGCGCAGTGGTAGCGTATGCGACTGCTGCGCTTGAGGTCTCGGGTTCGATTCCCGGGTCGGACTAAATGTATGTATGTTCTGCAAATATTTGTTTCGGAGTTTGGGTGTTTTCTATGTATAATAAATATGTATTTACAAAAAATAAATATATATATATATGTATCTATATCAGTTGTTTAGTACCCATAACACAAGCTCTGCTTAGCTTGGGACTAGATGGCGTTGTGTGTAAGGTGTCCGAAATATTTATTTTTTTTTTTTTTATTTTAATTATAGGAACTCTAAACATCAGGTATCAGCTGATATGGACATAATAGGCCACAATTAAAAATCAACCAAACAATTTATTACTTAGATTTCATTATCGCGTAATCGTATGATTACTTGATGTGTAACCATTCATCAACAGCTAATAATAATAACAAAAGAAATTTATTTCCACAAAACAATTTTTTTACAAATTATATTGGACTCCCTGATCTCTGAGCTAGGTTCAATCACCTGGACAAGAAATCAGTGTCCGAACAGCTTTTAATTATATACTGCTGGATATAGAACTCCCAATAAACAGACAATTATGGCCTAGTCCTTAAATTACATAAGGTAATAGAGATACGCTGAGTTCAGTACGGTTGGGCCTGCTCGACCGGGGCGGTGACCCTCGCATAGAAGATCAACGGAAAATAAGAGCGTTCGTGCTGTCGTGTTCCGTTGGTGAGTGCGAGACCGAAGGCCCAATGACACAGAAGCGTCACTAGGCCGCCATAGTGTGTGTCACCATGCTGCATTCAGTCAGCATTCGCAATGAGTATAGTGACCACTACATTTGGATTCTGCTTATGTTTTCAATACTGCCCCATTGGTCTAGCGGTTGATATATCTGACTGCCAATCAAGAGGTCTCGGGTTCGAATTCCGGGCCGGGCTAAAAGTGTTATTGTGTTTTTCTGATTATAGAAATACTTAATAACTGCTCGGAGTTTGGAAGTTGGGATTTGAACCACCGTGCCTCGGAGAGCATGTAAAGCTGTCGGTCCTGCACCTGATCTCTCCCCGGTTGTGTCGGTTAACCGTCCCATCGGATTATGAGAGCGAGGGAACAGAGAGTGCACCTGTGTTTGCGCACACACCTGTGCACTATAATATCTCCTGCGTAGTTGACTGGTCTCCATTGAGACTGGACGCCGTGGCCGAAATCGGCTAGGAGAACATCATCATCATCATATTTGCCATCAGGCAGAGTAGTGTTCTTCTTCTTTTGATGATATGGTAATCAGCCGGATCACCTATTTCTGCCAATTTCAAGTCTTCGAGTGTTTAAGTCTTCGTCGTGATGGAATTAATGATAAAAAATATAAAAAATGTGGATGACATGAAATGGGGACCGTCTTTCGCAAAAACAAAAAAAAAACCCAGAGTAGAGTTATTTTGGCAGGACTATACATAAAAAATAAAGTTTGAACTCTGTGAAAATTGTCAGTAGTGTCATTTTAGAACTTTTTATAATAATTTTAACGTATTTTAATTCTTCTGTGATAACATATAGGTGATATAAGGAAAATCGTTCGTTCTTTTAAATGTACTTCGTCGGCTTCGCAGCTGTAGTGTTTGCGCTTTTCCATACAGTAGTCATTCATACACTCACTCACTCGCTCACTCATATATAGACGTACAGTGAGAACCGTCGGCGAGAATAGACTAAAGTCTATATATATAGTATAAAGTATATATATAATAAGTTAAAATGCAAGTCTACTTTGTACGTCTCCGGAGGGAGGATGCTACAGTACCCATTCACAATGATGCTGAAGCACCTCAGTAAGCCTGCATAGTCGTTATACTGGTTTTCTGTGAGGCCGTGGTATCATTCCGGTCGAACCGGCCCATTCATGCCGAAGCGTAGCTCTCTAACAGCAAGTTTAGCGACTTATCCTTCTTTTTGAAACGCTGTTGTACGTCTCCTAAATTGGCCATTTTTGTTCAATGTTAATTAAAAGTAGATAATTACTGAAACTAATTCACCAATGTTACTGCTGTGCAAATATGGTTCTTAAGCGTCTTTTCTTTTGAAACGTTTTTAATCTTTAAGGAACTGTTATGAGGAAATCTACTTACCAGAAAAACAAAATTCGGAAAAAATTCTAGTAGAATCTTGAAGGAAGTACCTAAGTTTATTTCTAGGGTCGACTATAACAATCAAATGAGAAGCTTTTAGTAAAGCTGTTCGACCTTAAACTAAGCACTATGTTAACAGGACTGCTTAATTGCTCGATATAATAAAAAAACAATTAGAATTTTTGAAATGAAAATTCTTTAGGCACTTTTTAGGTGAACCAAAATCAATATTTGGTAGGGGAAGTCTTATGAGTTCGCGTCACTGCGTCACCGTCACCTTCATCGACATGCTGACGTCACAAAACTTCTTTAGCCGCGTTGAGCACTTTTTGGCAGGTGGAAATCTTATGAGTTCGCGTCACTGCGTCACCGTCATCGACATGCTGACGTCACAAAACTTCTTTAGCCACGTTTAGCACTTTTTGGCAGGTGGAAATCTTATGAGTTCGCGTCACCGCGTGACACTCACCGTCACCGTTAAGTTATAAGTTTCACTTCTATCGGCAGTCCTTATGACTGCCAATTTTTTTTATTCGTCTGTCTCTGTGTTTCGGTTTATCTCTGGAACGCCTGAACTGACACGTAGCTAATGTTATGAGGAGTAATATAGGCTACATTATAAAAAATAGACATAGAAACAACGGATAAATCACCCTATGCGGCTAAATACCTCAGGGTGTAGTTAATTCGTTTAAAATATTTTGAATTTTTGAAGTGAAAACTTCTTTAGGCGCGTTGACCACTTCTTCGGTGAACAAAGATGAATATTTGGTAGGGGAAAATCTTATGAGTTCGCGTCACCGCGTCACCGTTACGATTACCGACATGCTGACGTAATTGTTTTTTGTTGCGGGAGTTTTTAGATTATCGTGCTCGAGACAGTAACTTTATTGTAATGGCCTATCGAGGTAGGGACTATATTGCTAGTAGTAAGTTTTTATATAACTAAAACATGTTTTTGTTTCGCACTCACTCAAACATTCGCCTAGCAATAGAACAATTCATGCCGAACCGTGGGAGAGCCACGCTCGTGAAATCGAAATCTGCGGTTATTTTACAGGTAAGTTGACATTAGTCTATCAAGTACTTTCTAAGTAAGCGATAAAACTGGTACTTTGTCCATGGGAGAGCCACGCTTCGGCATGAATGGGCCGGCTCGACCGGAGTGATACCACGGCCTCACAGAAAACCGCTTTGAAACAGCGCTTACGCTGTGTTTCATCGAGTGAGTGAGGATACCGGAGGCCCATACCCCAATCCAACGCCCCCTATCCCCCTCACCATCTCCCTTCCCCCCAGGCCGCCATAGTGTGGGTCACCATGCTGCATTGTTCTTTTTCGCATTGAGGATGGTGACCACCACTCTTGGATTCTGCTCATGCTTTCCATCAGGCAGTGCAGAGTCATTTTGGCAGCTTAAATATAAAAAAAAAAAAACTATTTTTAATTTTCCCGTTCGTCCGCTATCTATGGGCCTTAAGAGCGAAATTACGAGCGAAAGCGAAATAAATATGTTGCTACAATTTCAAGTTTGTAGCCAAAGTAGTTTCGGCTCTGTGTTGCTAATTTAGTCAGTTCCTGCAAGAAAATTGATTTGTATAGGATTTTCGATTTAGGTTTCTTGATTCCTTGAGTATTCGTGTGTCCCTACATACGTATCTGCATAGATTATTAGCCGTTTTTTTACCTTTGGAAACCCCTTCGGGCCTTCACCCCACCGGGGCTTGCGGCGGGGCGGTGTGTCGGAATCGAACCGACTAAAACCACACGGTGTGCCACGCTGCGCCTTAGACGGAAGGGATCCGGGAACCGCTTTCTTACGACATCCGAACATAGATTATTAGCTAAGCACAACGATGTTAAGCGCGATTGTTGCTATACCTTGCTCATCCCAGGGAATACTACATTTTCATTATAACAAATTCCTACCTACTTTTCATCTATCTATATGCTAAGAATATTACGTTTTTATGGATGAAAAGTAGAAAACGTTCAGCGGTTTTAACATGAAAGAGTCACAAACATACATATATCTATCCTCGCAAACTTACGCATATATAAATAAGAGTAATATATTACTACTGAATGGTAGTTTTTGCCCGCGACTGCACCCGCGTTTATGTCGGTTAACGCAGTTTGAATATATCCTTCTTCAAGAATAATAGTATTCCCATGCAAGATATAATAAAAAAACCCGTGAGAGACCCACGCTTCAGTACACCGGCCTCTCAGAAAACTGGTGTGAAACAGCGCTTGTGCTGTATTTCACCCTGTACTGGAGGCCCATACTTTTAAACCCTCTTCCTCCCCATTCTCCAAAAAGCCGGCAAAGCACTTGTGACGTCTCTGGTGTTGCAGGTGTTCGTGGGCGGCGGTAATCGCTAACCATCAGGCGATACGCTACTACGCTAGTTTGCCCCCCTAATCCATTAAAACAACGGCGAAGTGTAATTGATTGACAGAACGAGTTACATACGAATTTATAATATTGATTTGAAAGTACGAATTTCCTATCGGAAACTCATCAAGACTAATTATAATATGCAACGATTGCGAAACAAATCTAAATAATTGTTGAACTGTGAAGTACATAGTTGGAAAGCATTCGACTGTGATGGCTGTTGCAACTATTGGTACAACACTTTGTAATGTATATTCAATTGTCAAGGCAAGAAGTGTAATTAATTTAATAAATAAATATTTCGGACAATTAACTCACAACGCCATCTAGTCCCAAACTAAGCAGAGCTTGTATTATGGGTACTAGACAACTGATATAAATACGTAATACTTTTTTTTTTGAAAATTTTATAAATAGGAAACACCCATACTCCAAAACAAATATTTGCGGATCATACAAACATATGGTCTGATCCGGGAATCGAACCCGAGACCTCAAGCACAGCAGTCGCTTGCGCTACAGCTGCGTCACCAAGGCAGTCAATTGGAACTTGATTTATACTTTACAGCTAGACATAAAGAAATATTAGGAATGAGGTTTTGGTCCACGCTGACTTGAAGGGTTGATGTAAGATTTGCGTTAAGTGATGTTGTCTTGGATAGTTTCTTCCCTAGGGTGGTGATAGTCTGTGTTCCTAATCCGTTAAGACATCAATTTGTTGAAAATGCTAAGAGATATCATATGTGGCAGGTCTCAACACAACTCTTCAAGCCGGACAACATATGGAACTCCAAACCGAGTGTAAGACAAATTTAAAATTAAAAGATATCTTTTAACTAAATAACACCAGCAAAATGTTAGTATATAAAACAACTTTGAAACCTATCTGGACTTATGGGATACAATTGTGGGGAACAGCTAGCAAGAGTAACATCGACATACTGGAAAGATTCCAAAGTAAAGCACTAAGAGCCATGTTCAGTATATCTCAATGTATTAGCAACAAATACATGTATCTTGACATGGGTATAAACACTGTTCGTGAGGAAACACTGAAATACCGGG
Source organism: Hyphantria cunea (assembly GCA_003709505.1). Classification (NCBI taxonomy): domain Eukaryota; kingdom Metazoa; phylum Arthropoda; class Insecta; order Lepidoptera; family Erebidae; genus Hyphantria; species Hyphantria cunea. The sequence continues at coordinate 466,000 of PKRV01000926.1, forward strand.
ATAAACTAGCAACTCATCCAAACGAACTCGCTCAGGCCTTAAGTGGAGAGGGTGGACTACAGCACAATCCACTGAAGAGACAAGGCTTTGCCAGTCTCACCCAAAGATTTGTAGACTGAGTCAAGAAGAGGGCTTGCTGGAAAGTTCAGCAATTGATTGGTTCTCGATGGAAGTAAAAAACAGGACATATAGTTCCAGCTAAAAGAGTGGCTTATTGTTTTTTTTGAACAGATTGCCATAGAGCAGAAAATACACAAAAAAAAAGATATCTTTATGACCTATCTTTGTGTAGTGATGTGAATATGGTGAGTTTTATTGAGTTCTGAGGGTCTAGTACGAAAGTATTTGATATCAACTTGCTCTTGAACTGTAACTATGGTGAATACGTAAGATAAATGAAATATAGATTCGGTATGAATAGGCCCGAAGTAATACCACGGCCTCACAGAAAAACCGGCGTGAAACAACTGCGCTTGTCCATTCTCTCCTCGCCCCTATAGCCCGGCAACGCACTTGTTACGCCACTGGTGTCTATGGTAAGCGGTTATCGCTTACCATCAGACGATACATCTGCTCGTTTGCCCCTACTCCATAAAAAAAGATAGGTAGACATGATGATTTCATTTATTGACCACGAAGCTGACACTGTCGTTAATAAATTCCTCCCAGCTCACTTCCACATTCATCAGCCCGTTTCTGACCTTTCAAGTACATTCACCGCTACCAGGTCTTTTAATAAATGGCTTCTTCTGTACACTGCAGGTTTAAGGGTGCTTTAAGGCCTTTAATTCGCAGTCGATCTGATCAGTATATAATAATAAATAATGTATACTTCACACACAACGCCATCTAGTCCCAAACTAAGCAGAGCTTGTATTATGGGTACTAGATAAGTGATATAAATAAATATATACTTTTTTTGTAAATAAATACATATTCATAGAAAACACCCAAACTCCGAAACAAATATTTGCAGATTATAAAAACATTTGATCCGACCCGGGAATCGAACTCGAGACCTCAAAATCAGCAGTCGCATACGCTACCGCTGAGCCACAGAGGCAGTCATATATATATACCTTGAACAACCTTGTACAATTCGAACTTAATTTTCACTTACTTCAAAAATACACCTACTACACGTAGCTCTGCACCACCTAAAGGTTGACTGGAAGATAATGCCCATGGCATTAAGTACGCCTATTGCAATGTAATTGCATGAAGATTAAATAAATAAATATATGTCTCTCAAGGCCTATCTTCATTAGTGTTACTCTTATATTCTACTCCGATTAAATCACGTTCCGGTTACCGCATTTTTCTCTTTTATGAATGTTATTGATGTATTAAATGGGTCCAGCTGGCATATATTCGCAAAAGCATAGAATTCTCATTGTTAAAATTAGGTTAGTAGTAAATAAATATTTCGGACATCTACACACACAACGCCATCTAGTCCCAAACTAAGTAGAGCTTGTATTATGGGTACTAGACATCTGACATGAATACATAAATACATTTTTTTTGTAAATACATACATATTATACATAGAACACACCCAAACTCCGAAACAAATATTTGCAGATCATACAAACATTTGGTACGACCCAGGATTCGAACCCGAGACCTCATGGACAGCAGTCGCGTACGCTACCACTGCGCCACCGAGGCAGCCAAAAACTAATAAAATAGTACGAAGTTACGTATATCTTTTACTGATAAATTTCAGATAGAAAGTTATTTACAATTTAACACAATTCAACAGACAAAAGTTTCTGATAATTAATGTCTCACTGCTGGGCTCGGGTCCCTCTGGAGAGGGTTAAGGCCATACGTCCTCACGCTGGCCAAGTGCGGGTTGGGGACTGGCAAAAATACGTTGTGGCTACATATCTTGCCGTTGGATGTTTTTAAGCCGCCCGAAGGCCTCCAAGTAAGCTTCACGACTGTTATTGTATGATAACAACAGGGACCGACTGCTTAACGTGACCTCCGAATCACGTAGACGCTCATGGTAACATGCCACCAGCGATCACCCAACCAGTTACTGACCGCGCCGTCGTTGCTTACCCTGGTGATTCTTTCTAATCACCGAGTGCAACTGGGCTATGAGCGCCTCTATACTTGACATATATATTATGTATATTAAAGACTCGTGAAATCGAAATCTGCGGTTATTTTACAGATAAGTTGACATTAGTCTATCAAGTACTTTCTAAGTAAGCGATAAAACTGGTACTTTGTCCGTGGGAGAACCACGCTTCGGCATGAATGGGCCGGCTCGACCGGAGTGATACCACGGCCTCACAGAAAACCGCTTTGAAACAGTGCTTACGCTGTGTTTCATCGAGTGAGTGAGGATACCGGAGGCCCATACCCCAATCCAACGCTCCCTATCCCCCCCTCACCATCTCCCTTCCCCCAGGCCGCCATAGTGTGGGTCACCATGCTGCATTGTTCTTTTTCGCATTGAGGATGGTGACCACCACTCTTGGATTCTGCTCATGCTTTCCATCAGGCAGGGCAGAGTTATTTTGGCAGCTTAAATATATATAAAAAAAAAAAAAACTTAAAAAGTTCACACAAGACTACAAACTAATTTACAACAAAATTTTCGCGTTTACAACATGAGTTTTAATATTAGCGAGTTTGATTTAATCAGTCCGCGTGGAGACGAATTGAGAATGCAGAGTATCACCATCCCTTTTCATCCCATGGGTGTCGTAATAACCGACTAACGGAGCAAACTACCAGGGCAACAGCTATACAAGGTTAAAGAAAACTTGATCCAGAACCTATACCTACCAACCCTTCAACTGCTGCAGTAGGCCAAAACCTCTTTTCTAAGGAGGTCCTTCTCCAGCAAGGAGCTATTTAATACTGTTGATCAATCACTTGAAAATCAGATCAACATGTTTATGCATTATAATTCAGTACCTGCTTTGCTCGGTCCAATAAAAAAAATAAGTTTAGTAGCGCCCTCTCTTGGTACGCCCTGGTACTGATTACTCTGCACTAATGACAGCGCAATGGATCTTATTCCAGTATAGTTTAATGTAGTTCCTTGAGTTGTGAAAAAAACAGTCTGTCATTTAAGATTTTATTTAGTTTTACCTTGTCCCGATGTTAGTCTGCAATCAAATCTTGCAAGTTAAAATTTATCCACTTCCCGATTTAGTTGAAATCTGAAATGTCCCTTTAGTTCGAATGACAATGCAACTATTATTAATCCAAAATGGCCGCCGTAACAAAATGGCGGCTTACATATTTCTCAACAACCCACCCATTATGAGTACCAAATGAAAGGGCTTAAAGTTATTTTTTTTTTATTGACAAGTTATAAAAGACATTATAAAAAATCCTTTTTAAATAAATCATTTGTTTACAAAAATAATCCAACACTACGAACTTACACATATGTCAATAAAAATATAAAAAAAATAGGATCACTCGCACACCTAAATACATTCTTTGTCATTACTGACCATAATTTTTCTATAATAAAGTATTAGTGTGTATCAAAGTGTATCTATATAAAGTTTATATACTACCGTGTATATATATTTATTTATATTTTTATGTATATGTGTAACTTCACGTATAAATATTATTTTTCCCACCACAATGCATCCACCCCATAAAATTTCTACACCACCCAAAGGTTGGCTGGTAGAGAATGCCTTGGGCATTAAGCCCGCCGTTGTACATGTGTGCATGAAGTTTTAAAATAAATAAATAGATAAACAATAATTTTACTGTAGATTAGGTAAGAAAATGTTTGTATTTTAGCTTTACTCCTATTGGGTATGCTAAATTTGGATCACAGTCTAGAATTATATTTTATTCTCCTATCTCCCACTGTTTTAGATGTATCAGCAGTGATCTGCAAGCGTACCTTTCATGAATAAATATGAGGTACGCTAGCCCATTTGTGTTTATACTTTGACAGAGGGTAAGGCCTGCGTATGGTTACTCCATACCGTGTTGATTTATGAGCTCCACACGTTTGCTTCAATCGCTTCAATTCTATCGTCTCCTTCGGATTTTGACAGGAACGACGTCTTCAAACCGAGATTAAAGCACCTGAACAGCAAGAGGAATGCAATTGTAATGTCGAATGGGGAAAGGATAAGCCATGCTTACGGAAGAAAGAGAATGATTCATCCCCGAGTCCAGTTAGGAGGCTGGATGAAGTGACAAAGAAAATTATCAAACTATCGGTGCTTTTCTAGTGTTGCCTTACTTAAAACACTTTGATTTTTACAACTATTTTAGACAAAATACCTGGTTAAATGTGTGTCGGTCCTTACATACTGATAGGTTATGCTGTTTAGTGTCACCTGTTTTAGACAATTTCATTTATGTAGCTATTTAATAAGGGGTTTGTGTTTCTCAGGAAAATGTCTGGAATCTTTTTATCAGTTGGGCGACTATTATTTTACAACTAATAAACTTACCTTAGACGGTTGGGTTTTAAATATTATTTCCCATTAACGCTTTTCTTTTTAAGTGCCTCACAAAAAAATGCACATGTAAAAAAAACAATTGTAAATTTTGAATTTAAGATTGTACCTCACGGAATTATTCGTGGTCATTTTAAATGAATATGGCTTATCAAGTTAAAAGTTTTAATTTGTGGTCACTGTTACACTAACATAGATTAAACTTATACTTACACGTTATACCTACACAAGACTATGTAAAAAACGAAATCACACACACACACATACACATCTACACTCTCACATAATCGCACACACAAACGTTCACACACACTCTTTACTGTATTTTTTTTCAAGACAATTCTCGCATTGGGAATATACATCCCTGTGTCACGGGGATCTTTACAAACAACCATGAAACGAACACAAAGTACACCCAGACTTAGAACAACAATTTACGGATAACACAAAGTGTTGTCCCATATAGGATTTGAACCCACTTGGCGCAGTAGGAAGCGGTGTGGCGACTACTGAAACCACTAGGCTAACCGTGTAGTCCATCCGTAGTGTATTCAAACCCTAAAGTCATTATTATATAGTTGATGTAACAAAATGGGTGAAGACACAGTCTCCTCTAACACAAGTTGTTACCTACCGCAGGAAGTAGGGTTCCGATATATCTCAATAATGTCTATACCGATAAAAAATATTATGAATAAATAAATAAATATTTCAGACATATAACACACAACGCCATCGAGTCCCAAACTAAGCAGAGCTTGTATTATGGGCACTAGACAACTGATATAAATACATATATATACTTTTTTTTGTAAATACATACATATTATACATAGAACACACCCAAACTCCGAAATAAACATGTTTAGATCATACAAACATTTGATCCGACCCGGGAATCGAACCTGGGACCTTAGGACGCATCGGTCGCATACGCTACCGCTGTGTCATCACTACATTAGTAACCTATCTTCGTAAATGGGCTCTAGTCTTTAAATTTGACTTGTGTATTTTGGCGCCTTTCAAAAACAACCTATAAAACTTTTTTGTCTTAATACTATAGTCATTCTTTACACTTTTTAATTCATTTAACATCCAAATTGATGGAGAGTTCAAAGTTCTTAAATTTATTTTTTGTTTTCAGGGTCATAATTTCCCACAGCGTGAGTTGTTCTCCCCGGCAAGGAACGATATTTCCTCACAGAGTACTACCGTCACAGAGCCTTGGAGACATCCCGCGCCTGTCAATGAGGGTTGGAGGGGTGAGTTCATACATCTGTATATTGCTAGTTAATAATAACGACCGAAAAAATGACAGAATTGTAGTTTAAGTTGTCATCTTGCAACTTTCTATCGCAATAAGTGTTGTGGGTTCAATCTCAACAATTTGTGGGATCAACAAATTATTGTACTGAGTCTGGATGTTTTTAGTGTCCGTTTCATGTATTTATTTGTGCTTAAAAGACAATTCCCGCATTAGGAATATATTCTCAATTCCATCCAGACTGAAAACAAAAATTCGTGGATCGCATAGTTTTGTCCCATGTGCGGTTTGAATTCACAATACTTGGTGCAGTAGAAAGCGTTATGGCGACCGCTTAAAGCATTAAGCCGTTCGTGCAGTATGTGACACAGGATATATATATTCCTAGTGTGGCAGTTGTTTTCTTTAGATGAAGCGAAAACGGGCCAAGTAAGAACTACTGGAGTGTTAGCATGACTCGAGTCAAGAGAACTCGTGCTAAGCAACTCTATGGTTGACTTTCTCTAAGTCAGTCCTTCGAGGTGAAAATTCTAATGAAAATACACGTTAATTAAACACCGTACATGAAAATCCATTAACTTAACGCACTGTAGGATGTATTTATCGTTAACTTTTAACTTATTATTTTTATAATACGATTTCAGATCACAACTCCGGTCCTGGTAATTTAATACCCAAATCCGAGCCTTGGCGTCTGCCATACAGACTCAGTAAGGAACAGCAGGCAGCCATTATACACCACAAGCAGTCACTTACTTCAGGTACCAAACCAAGTTTACTCCGTTCTATGTATGAAGCTACAAGTGAACTGCGGGCCCGACTTCTCGAACCAAATTAAACCGTTGCAGCGCGTTTTACGAATCGCAAGTGTGGTTCAAGTGCGATAAGCCCAGAGCCAAAAAGAAAATTATAAAATAGGGAAGGTTGCCTTATAGAATGAGTTATAAAACTAACACGACACTGAATAAAAACAATGTGTAAAACGGTTTTTTGAGATCAATCGGTATATATTTAATTTTTTTAGTACTAAAAGCATATATTAGACAAATTAATATATTTATTTTATAGATATAGAGTTCTCTTCTCTCGCAGATGGAGCATTCCGTTTCGAGTACGCGTCCGACAATGGCCTAGCAGCAGGTGAGCAGATAGAGCCTGATGGCAGCAGGGTGGGAGCGTATCAATACAAAGACCCAAGTGGACAGGTCGTCAAACTTAAGTATAGAGCTGGCAAAGATGGGTTCCAGGTGAATATTATACTTTAATCTCTAGTTAATGTGGAAATTTAGTAGTTATGAGACATTACGCATCCCAAGTAGCATACACTCGAACCACACTAGAGTTCCTACGGAAGTTCTAGCTTCGAAAAACCGGTCTGTGAAAATTTTTTTGTACTAATACGACGTTCAAACTTTCTTCAAGAATAGAGTGCCCTCCTTCCTCGAAGATCATGCGCGTATGACTCCTGCCCGCTTATCCAGAATCCAAGTGCTTCGCGTCGATTCTCTTTCTACAATCGCTAACGCCTCTATTCTCTTATATTATTAACTAAACAAAATATTTTGACAACGTGACTTAGCGTTACGACAACACTTAAGATGACATAATTTCCATGCATTTGTTAATTTTCTACTTACCTTTGTAGAACGTGAACTTGGCTAGGGCTGAGTTCCTAAATTTCTACATTTCTTTAACACACTCAGTAATTTAAACGGATTGATAGATTTTAAGGCATTAAAGGTGTAAAGAAAGCGGGTGTTATGCCTCTTAAACACAAAAGAAGGGTCCTCTGACCAGACGAGGTGATTTTAGCCATCGATTGAGGATTTCTATATCGCAATACAGTACTATTATTATTATAGTTAATATACTAGCAGTTTAAAACTGATACTTAGACTAGTGTTTTTAAATTTTATCAAGTTGGTTTTGTGTATGTTTACTAGTTTATGCCCGCGGCTCCGCCTGCGTACATACCGGTTATCGCGGCAAATAGCCTATGTGTTATTCTGATGTATCAGCTATATTAATGTAAAGTTTTATCAAAATCCGTTGAGTAGTTTTTACGTGAAAGAGAACCAACATCCATCCATACAAACTTTCGCGTTTATAATATTAATAGGATAAACGGAGAACCAACCACGGTTTCCTGCAAAGAGTTTCATGTACGCACCACTCGGTTTGGCAAAATATAGTTTCGGGTATTGCTAGCGTACTGAAGCTTGCTAAGCTTCATAGAGTGACCTCTTAGTTATGTTTTCGAGATCATTGGGAACATGGATAATATGGATATGGATGAATTGGGATTAAATAATATAACAACAACAATTAGTACTCCTTAGTTTATCATATGTTCGATAGATGACGCTGTATGGGGATATCATCAGATTCATAGTGCGTATTTTGCAAATTGACAATGAAATTGGTTTGTTCCTAATATGTCTTATAATATGAATAGATATTGGAGGGCAGTCATCTACCGAAGAGTCCAGAACCTGTGGCTCCAGTTAAACCAAGTAAGTTTAAATATGTGACTATTGCCCCGCAGTTTCAGTTTTCATCAGAGTATTGTACCTATATATTAATCTAGCTTGTAAGCTTTTGGCCTTTTATATCGCCCATTTAATCGATAAATTTTCTCTAATTAAAGTTGGAGATAGTCTATTGTAAATAGTTTTATTTCAATAAGATTACAAGTACAACACAAATATTCTTTTTAAGGTAAATTAAGACCATTTCCATTAAACTACTTCTAGTTTTTTTATTATGGTAGAGGGGGCAAACGAGTAGACGTATCGCTTGATGGTAAACGATGACCGCCGCCCATGGACACCCGCACCGGGTGGCGGTGACCGGGTTGGGGTATAGGTCTTCGGTATTCCCACTCACTAGGTGAAATACAGCGCAAGCGCAGTTTTACACCAATTTTCTATGAGACCGTGGTATCACTCCGATCGAGCCCGCCCATCACCATCCTCATCCCCTAAAGCCCGACAACGCACTTGTTACGCCTCTGGCGTTGTGTGTGTCCATGGGCGGCGGTAATCGCTTACCATCAGGCGATACTTCTGCTCTTTTACTCCCTATTCCATAAAATAAAACCTTACAAATGAGAGATTAATGTCCAGCAGTAGAATATTATAAGCTATTGATGCTCAAAGTGCATGACTGGCTTTCAGACGATTACCACCATGTTGAAGCATACAATCAACAGAGAAACCAATATGAGCTGCAGCAGCAGTACAATCAACAGAAGCCAGTTGGTCAGGTGCAGACCTGGGGACATGATCAGGTAAAAAAGAAATTCACACATCTTATAGACATTAATTACCATAAACACATAAGCTTGAACTAAGTGGCGTGCAATCGGAGAGGCCTTTGTCCAGCAGTGGACTGCGATAGGCTGATGAAGATCTTATACTGACCGACTGATCCTTAACAGGCGTCCTAGGCAGAGCTTGTATCATCGTCATCTCTTCTCAATAATAATAATGATTTTCTCCTAGCCGATTACGGCCACGGCGGCCAGTCTCAACGGAGACCAGCCAACTACGCAGGAGATATTATAGTTCACTAGTGTGTGCGCAAACACAAATGCACTATCTGTTCCCTCACTCTCATAATCCGATGGGACGGTTAACCGACACGATCAGGGAGAGATCAGGCGCAGGACCGACAGCTTTACGTGCTCTCCGAGGCACGCGGCAGTAATATAGTTTTACTTAATTTTAATTATTTACAAATGGTGCGTTTATACGCGTGCCACGCCTTGAAAGCACTTCACAAACACAAGCGTGTAAACGGGATGTTTGGCTTGGGTTGCTTGAGGTTGTGATAGCTTGTTGCTGACCCACAGCACGGGGCCCTTTCCTTTCGACTGACGCAGGTGCTTTCCGGGCACGGTTGATGCGGGAAGTACCTGCACTCGGTCGCGCGGAGGAAATTGAGTCCCGCCTGCCACCACTGCGACTGCAGTGAGGACTCCGCCCAGCACACGCTGGCGGTGTGCCCAGCTTTGGCACCGCAGCGTCGGGCCCTCGCTGCAGTCATAGGAGGAAATCTCTCGCTGCCGGCCGTCGAACGCTCCATGGCCGGCGGCGAGAGCAGTTTTACCGCGGTCGCGACCTTCTGCGAGGAAGTCATCTCGCAGAAGGAGGTGGCGGAGAAGGCCCGGGAGGACGATCTCNGTGAGGACTCCGCCCAGCACACGCTGGCGGTGTGCCCAGCTTTGGCACCGCAGCGTCGGGCCCTCGCTGCAGTCATAGGAGGAAATCTCTCGCTGCCGGCCGTCGAACGCTCCATGGCCGGCGGCGAGAGCAGTTTTACCGCGGTCGCGACCTTCTGCGAGGAAGTCATCTCGCAGAAGGAGGTGGCGGAGAAGGCCCGGGAGGACGATCTCCACTCGGACCCAATCCGCCGCCGCGCGCCTCCGCCGCCGGCGAACCGGGCGGCCCTGAGCGTGGCCGCGGATGGGCGGGACGGGTTTTCCCCCCCATCCGCTTCACACGTGAGGGGGCGACCTTACGCGTGTGCTGTACGTCGCCTAAATTGAGAGGATATAACATCTAGAGACGGTGCCCGCTTCAGTGTGAGCAGCGCTGGGAGGGGTTCGGATGGCGTAAGAAAGCGGTTCCCGGATCTCTCCCGTCTCAGGCGCAGAGTGGCACACCGTGTGGTTTTAGTCGGTTCGATTCCGACACACCGCCCCGCCTCAAACCCCGGTGGGGTGAAGGCCCGCAAGTAAAAAAAAAAATCTTGTTGCCGACCCAAGTGATGAAATGATAAATATCATTTTGTCACTTGAAATGATAGAACCACAGAAAGCCGTTGAAATACTTTAACTATTGTTTCAGGATTCCGTTAACAATCAAAGGCCACCTGGTAATCAGTACTTCATTAACAATTGGAGACCTGAGCCAGGCCAAGATGATGGACAGGTAATGTAAAAGCAGTTGGGTTAGTTACTGTGCTAACTTTTATTATGTCAACAGCTTTTTATAGACCATTAATGGGCAAAGGAATCTCTCCAGAAAGAAGGTTTTGGCCTAAGCTGATCTCTTTTTGTTTGCTCCTGGCTCTTACGACACTCACGGGTTGCATTCCGTACTTTTTTTTAAAATCTGTCATTAGATTGAGAACTAATTAATTGATTATGTATAATGTTATAATATTATTTAGTAATCTAATAATGTAAATTTAAATAGGTAGAATTAACTAGACAAGTATTTCAATAGGCACTCTGATCATACATCGGGATTCCATTATAAACATTATTTTATTGTAATAAATGCTATTTTCTTATTTCAGTATCGTGACAATGAAGTAGATCCGAACAAACCTCACAACTTTGGAGAAGGCTACGCTTTCGCCTTTAAAGGATAAAGAATGACCTCTTAAATTTAGTTAGGTTATTGGCAAGACGAGATATCATTTATTTGGAAAGAGAGAGTTATGTATAATAATAAAGACAACAAATAATACTACTTACTTTTATTACTTGTTTCGATGATACATCTAACGCCATCTATACAGCAACTTGTGAACTTCTTCGAATTAATATGAACTTCAGTTTTTACACTTCACAAGTGGCTTTGTAGTTTCACAGATTTCCATGCCGCTTTCTTTTGCGCTGAGTGTTCAAACCCCACACGGGATAGCACTTTGTGTAATCCCCTAATAGTTTTGTAAGTCTGGGTTTCTATGTATCCATTTCATGTATGTTCGTAAAGTTATCCGCGACACAGGATGTACATTCCTGACTGCTTCATGGGTTGACGTATGCGACTGCCAATCAAGAGGTCTCGGGTTCGAATCCCGGGTCGGGCCAAAAGTGTTATTGTGTTTTCCTGATTATATAAATACTTAATAACAGCTCGGAGTTCAGAAGTTGGGTCTGAACCCCCGTGCCTCGGAGAGCATGTAAAGCTGTCGGTCCTGCGCCTGATCTCTCCCCGGTCGTGTCGGTTAACCGTCCCATCGAATTATGAGAGAGAGGGAACAGAGAGTGCACCTATGTTTGCGCACACACTTGTGCACTAAACATCTCCAGCGTAGTTGGCTGGTCTCCGTTGAGAATGGCCTCCGTGGCCGTAATCGACTAGGAGAACATCGTCTTCAATCATCATATTCCTAATGGGATCAGTTATATTAAAAAAAAAATCTGATAGTATCGGGGACGATACTATTTGGGAAAAATATCAAACGGAAGAAATCAATAAGTTATCCCAGCTTTTCCAATTTCGTATTTAAATTATGAAATAGAAATGTTCCTTCACGTACGTGTCGGCTCGACGTAAGTGGTAGCAGGGGCTTCGAAAAAACCAGTACTAAGTTATTCATTCGTTGCTGTCCGCCGAGAGACCGAGGTTATCTTTTATGCAATAGGGGGCAAACGAGCAGATGTATTGCATGATGGTAAGCGATAATCGCCGCTCAACAACGCTCGCAACACCAGAGGCATCATAAGTGCGTTGCTTGCCTTTTAAAAAGGATATGCTCTTTTCTTGAAGGTTTAAAGATCGTATTGGTCCGGGAATACCGCAGGCGACAATTCGTTTCACAGTTTTGTTGTGCGAGGCTGAGAGTTTCTGGAAAAGCGCACAGTTTTGCTTAATCGGGGTTACTTTGACAGGTTACATGAGACCCAAGTCTCCCTCTGCCATCGCTCTATTGTCTTTAAAGTGCAGGTCTCCAAAGAAGCTACCTTCTTCTTCACATGGTTGATTCGTCTACACGCTAACCCCTAAAGTTATAAGACAAAGTTATTACTTTGTACGTAGTTATCGTTTAATTCCTAAAGATTTATGATGTTCTAATGAATCAATCGATCAACATCAATATATCAATCTCCGGTCTTGGAGGGGAATGATATGGCAACTTCCACTTACAGCTCAATAATAAAAACACACTACAGCGCCATCTACGATAGATACGTTGAACTACGGTGTAATAAAGGAAACGAAAAACTATAATCCTGAATCGCGCAATAGTAGTTCTTGCACATCGGTGCAAGAAGTTGTATATATGCTAATCATAGCATATTTACAACTTCCCAACATCAACCGTTGTGCAACGGCTCGCCAGGCATTATCACACAAAGTCCTCTCCACACTAGTGAATTTTTTGTAACCGACTGCCTATCTAGTGGTCTCGGGTTCGTCTGCCAGGTCAGCCCAAAACCTTTGTTGGATCGTTCTTATAAGGAATTCTAAGTATCAGTAGTGTTGTTGTTCTGCATTGCTTCTTTAGTCGGCCTAATACCCCTACGGCATGAATATGAATAAATACCAGGTATTAGTTTCAATACGAATTTGGGTACAGATCTTTTTACTTTATATTAAAAACTATATCATTATATTTAGGTGGGTTTGATGTTATATATATAAATAAAGGCCCATCGAACCAGTTTTTTACGAGGAACTAAATTAATAAGCACATTTCAATTTAGCCGCACAATCTACAATGCCTGTTGAATGTTATCGAGTGGGTTTACATAGCGCAAAGATCTTAGAACAGAGAAGTTCTTCTATAATTATCTTCCTAGCCTTTATTATTACCAATATTATTTGGGATCGCTAATAGTTCAACCGGTTTCGCTTGAATGTCAGTTTTTACACGGAGCTACTAGCCTCAGACCTTTAGTTAAAGTTATGTCATGAATTAGCTTGATTGCAGACTGCTTCTAATGACGTCGGGGTCACCACTAGTTTATCTTATAAGATAGTAGAACAGCATTGTTTATTAGTATACCCTATCAAATTTTTTATCTATATATACCTATATACATATACATTAGAATCACACAGAAAAATAAATCGTTATCAACACATAAATATTTTTCCTGGTTGATCACTAAGGTCCCAGGCCGGTAAGTAAAAATAAAAGCATGATTATTGAACTCTCTCTCGAGATCAGGACGGCTAAAACCAGGTAAAGTTTTAAACACTTATTGTGGTATCATTTTCTACACGTTCTATCAGTACCATCTTGATACCATTGTACTGTCCCCATATAAAAATTATATTGCGTATATATTATGTATGTAAATGTGTGTATTTAAATACGTGTTCATTACATGTATTAATATAATTACTACATATGGTTTAATTATTTATTATTGAGATATGATATGAACTTATATATTTAGTTTTGTGTATCTATCCTTGTCTCTATATATATCCTTGTGTTGGCTCTACATCACCCTAAGGTCGACTGGTAGAAAATGCCTACGGCATTAAGTCCACCTTTATCACTACTAATGTGCATAAAGTATAAACAAAGATTAAAAATAAAATTAGTAAGGTCAATCGTTGTTTTACAAAATACATAAACCCATTGTTATTTAAATCGTATATTGTTATTGGATAGGGTCATGTGAGCCTCGTCTAACATGAGTACTCAACGTTATCCTTAGCATTTGAACTCACCACCCCCCTGCCAAAGACCAACAAGCAGAACAGACAGATATTTTTTGTAGGCAAGATTATATCTTTATAATCTAATACCTTTAATTTATATATAAAAAGTAATTTTCAATAAGAAAATTCTAGAATCTAAATCTCGGAAAAGGATCCAATGACTTTTAGTAAATCGTGAAATTTTGTACGCAGAGGGTTTTGGGTGCGATAAACTGATCTAGTTAGGATTTAATTTTAATTATTTTATTAAATTTTTTTAAAATTTTTAAATTTTTATTGAAAGATATCGATCAAAACTCGGCCATCTAGTTACTACTAATCTATAATATACAATAGAAATAAATAAAATTAAAGTGTCTGTTTGTAATATTAAAACAACCGCTTTTTATTTAAAACATATGTACATACACTGTACATAAAACAAAATATTTATTTTTGTTCAGCGGGACTTATTCCGTACTAAGACCCGCTACACGAAAAAAAAAAATAAGTGTTCGCTCTGTACTATTAATTTTTCAGCTGTCCTATAAGATCTGAAACATTCCTTTGCTATGTATATATATCTATCTATGTATAATATGTATGTGTTTACTTAAAAGTATATGATTTAATATCAGTTATCTAGTACCCCTAGTACAAGCTCTGCTTAGTTTGGGACTAGATGGCGTTGAGTGTTACATATCCAAAATATTAATATAATTGTATTCTACCTAATGTCAAGTCTGAACTTTAACGCCCCTATTCAATAGGGTAGTTCAATTATCATCTCCTTTATTATCCGCTGCTGCGGCAGACACGTCCAATTTCACCCCCATTCTCCCCCCACCAGAAGGGAAGGGAAGAATATATTAGAACGCTTTCATGCTTAAACTACCCCATAGATGCCGAATGATTATTCTTGCCCATTTATAAGCTTTGTGGGCACTTGGGGGTTGAAAAGGGGTGGAACGATAAAGGCTAAAAATAGATGTGGGTTTAGACTTGTTGCTTGTGAAGTTTTATAAATAATAAATAAATCAATATTTCGGACAGCGGACAGGACTTTAAAAATTAAATTTATAAATTATTTGTAGATCATACAAACATTTGGTCCGACACGGGATCGAACCCGACTTCAAGCCCAGCGCTTACGCTTCTACTAATAGACACTTAAATTTTATTTATTTTCGCTAAATGCATGTGAAAGAAAATAATATTTTTATATTTTTGTCTGTCTATTTGTCTGTTTGTTTCAAACGGCTAGACCGATTTTGACGGAAATTTCACGGGCAGTTAACTGATGATGTAAGGTTACTTTTTAGACTAGCTTCGTCCCATGGCTTTACACACCAATATTATTAAAAGAGCACGACTATATTAATTTATTTTATAATAATATTTGAAAACCAGAGTTGTGTTTATTCGTTGGTTTAAAGCCTTACATCAGTTCAAATCATTAAAAAAAAATTACATCAGTTTTTTTCATTTATTTATTAAGACAATGAACTATTATCGTGGGAGAGCCACGCATCGACATGAGCCCGCCCCACCGGAGTAGTACCACGGCCTCACATTACTGTGAGGCCAGGGTGAAACAACGGTTGCGCTTTGTTTCACCGAGTGAATGAGGATACCGGATATAACTCCTCCCACATTCGGTGCCGTATTCCGAGTGTCCACGGGCGTACACCCTCTATTCAATAAAAATTAAAAATTAATGAACTTTTTTTTTCTTTTTTTAAAAAAGACATCTCCCGCATTAAGTATATGCATTCCTGTGTCACGGGGATCTTACAAACATACATGAAACGGAACAAATTACACCCAGACTTAGAACAACAGTTTATGGATCACACAAAGTGTTGTCCCATGTCGGATTTGAACCCACAACACTTGGCGCAGCAGAAAGCGGTGTGGTGACCACTGAAACCACTAGGCCAATCGTGTAGTGAAAACAGCATATAGATACTATCTATCCTATCTTAGGTACGCTAGCAAAACGCAGGCTTAAAAAACAGAAACTCGATTAGATAATTTGAGTATATCATGAGCACCAACGTGATACGAGGATTTTATACAAAAGATATTTTTATCAACAAAAAGTCTTTGGCCATGGTATGTTATAGTTAGAACCGTGGTGTAACAGTGGGCTGCAGACTTACCCACGCAATACCAGACCGTTTACTTGTTATTGGCACGACGTGCTTCGCGCGCCATCCCGCGCAAGTACGCTGCCTTTATTAAATATCTGACGAATACTGAATTCTATGGAGTAAAGAGCTATGGTGAGCATGATTGAGGGGATTAAATAGGATAGACTTATTAAAAGGTGTTACAAAGAACCATGGTTATCCGCGCTCGTAGCCCAGTTGCACTCGGTGATTAGAAACAATCACCAAAGGTAAGCGACAACGACGCGGTCAGTACCTGGATGGGTTAGACCATGTCACACAACGTGTTAGAATATTGAAATTTAGATAAAATAATTACTGAGGCGCTCATAGCCGAGTTGCACTCGGTGATTAGAAACAATTACCGATGGTGAGCAACTGGTGGCGTGCTACCATGAGCGTCTCCGTGATTCAGAGGTTACGTTAAGCAGTCGGTCCCGGTTGTTATCATAGGATAACAGCCGTAAAGCTTAGTTGGAGGCCTTTGGGCGGCTTAAAACATCCAACAGTAAGATTACGTTGCCGCAACGTTGTATTGCCAGGCCCAAGACGTACTTAGCCAGCGTTGGGACGTATAGCTTTAACCCTCTCCTGAGAGGAGACTCGAGCCCAGCAGTGAGACAATATGGGTTGTTGATTGATTGATTGATGGTCATCCGCATTTAGAATCCAAATGATTAGTAAGTTACAGTAGCAGCGAGCTTAAGCAAGATGGCAGGAGCTGAATGCAAAAAACCAAAAATCGAGCCAAGTAGCATCTATTTTTTTATTTTAAATTAAAAAAAAAACGGTATACATCAGATATGCAACACACATAAAACCTATAGTGGTTTAACTTGGATGTGAGTGTACATTCCTCATTTCATTCTGTTTTGTTTAATTATCTACATGCACAATATGAACAAGAAATCAGTTACATATATCTTCTAATATATAAAATTTTCGTGTCGCGGTGTTTCTAGTTAAACTCCTCCGATTCCGAAACCGATTCTCATGAAATTTTGTGAGCATATTAGGTAGGTCTGAATCAGACAACAGCTATTTTTCATTCCCCTAAATTTTAAGAATCCACTCCAAATTTTTTGTCTTAATTCGTGTATAAAATTTTCTGATTATTTTTTTATGACGCAACATTAAAAAATACACATAGCCCTAAATTTTCAACCCTCTACGATCAATCTCTAAAGATTTTTTTAAATTTTATGGCATTAAAACGTTTGTCCGGTTAGCCACCTACCTTACTACCCCATCTTACTACCTTACCTTACCTTATTTACTTTTCATAATTCATACTATGAATTATGAAAAGTAGGTAAGGTAAGGTAGCACTACAAGAATTAATAGTAGTAGGGTATGTAGGCGTACAGTTATTTACGTATGATGAAAATCATTAGGACGCCATAGTTGTGGGTTGGGTGCCATGGTGCATTGTCCGCATTCACGACGAGGATGCTGACAAACATTCTTGGACAATACGTATGCTGTCCATCTGGCAGAGTAGAGTTTGGCAGGTTATATTAAAAAGAAATGTTCCCAGATTTTCTATATAAAAACAACTCCCGCATTAGGTTTAAATTCTGGATCGCCGGGGACTTTACACACATGGTATTAGTACATATGGTACATTACATATTTTACATGACACATTTTGTAGGCTTATATATATTATATATAACCATTTTCAACCTGTACCGATTTTAACTCCTTAAAATTACTGCTGACAAATATACTGAAATATTTCTAAATATAAACATATTATAGATAAATTTTGTCCCATGTGGGAATCCAACCATAGGCATCCGTGTAGTCAGAAATTAAACTGTAACATGTTGTTCGTAAATCAGATGAAGGATACTCAAGGTATAAATAGATTGTTTACTGTCTAGCGATTTGTGGTCCTTATTTGATGAGTTGTCTTATGAAAAACCATACAGATATGACTTTGGTTTAGTATTACACCCTTGTGAATTTTTAATATAATTTTAAGTAGGAATATTCCAATATTTCAAAAAACATTGTCACCGTATTCAACTACGAATGAATTAGGGCAAACCTTTACGCAAAATTCAACATTACTTCGTTGATATAAAGTTCTTTTCCTAATGTAACAATTCGCGTCACTGAGTCGTAAGAATTTTTAGGTTGATATTCAGTTTTCAGCTCTATTGTTAGGAGCGAAGGGTTCTGTTTTATTTGTTCGTATGTTCTTGAATGAGGGTCAAATTTATCGATAAAGCATTTAGACTCGTAACGAGGTTGGACGAAAATAAATTCGATACGGAAAGCCTTATACATATTTGATATCTTAATATTTATAAATTTAATGTAATAAATAAATAAAATTTTATATAAAAACAGCATCAATATTTAAAGGTAAAATATTTAGGTAATATCAAAGCTATTTACATGCATAATGTATGTAATATATCTAACCATAGTGGTATTGTTTTTAAAGAATTAACACATTATGACGTCATAATATTTACCCATAAACCAAGTCATAATATACACTAGCAATAAAAGCTCAATAAATTAATAAAATCATTTTTGTCTTATAGCTTTCGTAGCAGTACCTACGCCGTAGTAGCAAGTGCTATGCACAATCTACGAAGAAGC
The DNA here is from genome assembly GCA_003709505.1 of Hyphantria cunea. Lineage (NCBI taxonomy): Eukaryota > Metazoa > Arthropoda > Insecta > Lepidoptera > Erebidae > Hyphantria > Hyphantria cunea. The sequence continues at coordinate 484,907 of PKRV01000926.1, forward strand.
ACTATTGTTTATCTGTAACTCGGCCAAAGTGACTCGACTCTGCCTGATGGAAAACATAATCAGAATCCAAGAGTGTCCAACACCATGGCGGGCTAGAGAAGCTTCTGAATAATTGGGCCTCCGGTCTCGCACTCGCCAACGAAACACGATAGTACAAGACGGCTCGACCGGAGTGATACCACGGCCTCACAGAAAACCGGTTTGAAACAGCGCCTGCGCTGTGTTTCACTGAGTGAGTGAGGAGGATAGCGGAGGGCAATTTTTTGATTTTTTTTGTTTTCTTTTTACGTGTGGAAACCCCTCGGCCCTTCTCCCCACCGGGGTTTGCGGCGGGGCGGTGTGTCAGAATCGACCGACTAAAACCGCACGGTGTGCCACTCTGCGCTTGAGACGGGAGGAATTCGGGAACCGCTTTCTTACGCCATCCAGACCCAGGATACCGGAGGCCCATAATCAAACCCTTCCCTTCCCATCCCCCAAGGGCGGCAACGGACTTGTGACACCCATGGTGTTGCGGGTGTCCATGGGCGGTGGTAATCGTTTACCATCAGGCGATACGTCTGCTCGTTTGCCCCCTATAAAATAAAAAAAAAGTGCTATCATTTTACGTTGATTTTCTATGCGAAGGTAGTACCACCCCGGTCGAGCTTTCCCGTTCATGCTAAAATCAGCGTGTACTACCTTTTTTATGATATAGGTGGCAAACTAGCAGACGTATCGCCTGATGGTAAACGATTACCACCGCTCAGGGAGACCACCAACACAAGAGGCGTTACAAGTGCGTTGCCGGCCTTTTCAGAAGGAGTACACTCTTTTCTTGAAGGTTTGAAGGTCGTATTGGTCTATTTGTCGCTTGTTACTATTTGTACAAGTATACTTTGTAAATAGACAACACTGACTGCCTCGGTGGCGCAACGGTAGCGTCTGCGACTGCTGTTCTTGGGGTGTCGGGTTCGATTCCTGAGTCGGCCCAAATGTTTGTATGATCTGCAAATATTTGTTTCGGAGTTTGGGTGGTTTCTATGTATAATATGTATGTATTTACAAAAAAAAAGTATATACTTTTACGATTATTTGCAAAAGCAATGGCGCTACCACAGTAAAATACTTACTATAGAAGCAGACAAGAAATTATATCGCAACTTATAACTTACAGATAAGTTTATAACTTCAACGCAGCTCTGTCAGAGATTAGTCCAATACAGGTCGGGACACGTCCCGTTTATCCCGACGACTTAAGATAGATAGATAGATAGATAATACTTTATTTGTACACCAAGGTTTACACACAATATATAATTCTAAAAATTATAAAAAAAAACTTTAACTAAATATTATCAGATATTTTATTGATTTTATAACATACATTTTTTTTCCTTCAAGCATAAATCGATGAAAGAATTATGTATATATCAATACGTGAAACAAAAACTTTGGAACCCTTTTTACAAAAATTGCGCGGACGGGGGAGTATGAAATTTGGCACACTTATAGTTTATATGTAGGAGAAGTGCAGAACGCTAATATTTTTCGATGATAATGCTTATAAAGTACATTAACTCAACAAATAAAACATTACACACACTACCATGCATTTGACACACACATACACATATTTATTTACGTCAAAGTCAAACTAAAAAGATGATTATTTTCTTGTCTATACTGTCATACTGAATGTCAAAAGTAGCCATTATGAAATCTTGGATTAAATAGGTGAATTAGCCTTTGACAAAAGAAATTCTTAATAGTTCTAACTAAAAATTTAAAAGAATTATGATCGAATTACGACCTCTAGGCCACCACCAGTAATCATTAATACGTCCATTTATTAATGTTTTATTTAAACTTATATTTTTATTTATTTATTTACTTATATTTTTATTTATTATAAACTAATATTATAAAAAGGTAAAGTTTCTAACTTTGTTAGTATGGTTGTAGGGAGTAATCTTCGTAAATACTGATCCGATTCATTAAATTCTTTCACAAACAGAAAGCGACACTATTCAGGAGTGGCTTAGGCCATATTTTATTGTCATCTATTTATTTATTTGGGACGAAAAACAGCGACACATAATAGTCTAAGCAAATATGTAACAGATTGTGTTATAACTATACATATATAACGTATAACCCACACTGTAAAAAAAGAGGTGAGGGAGGTTTGTGTAATGCACCTTCGTTGCCTTACTTACTCCAGCTATCTCCTCGTGGACTATAGTGTGGGTTACACGTTATAAATACAATCTGTTACATATTTGCATAGACTACTATATGTCGCTGTTTCTTGTCCCAAAGAAATAAATAGATTACAATAAAATACGGCTGAATAGTGTCGCTTTCTGTTTGTGAAAGAATTTTCTGAATCGGATCACAACTGTGGAGGCACGGGCCACATGTTCCTCCAACACAAAGGTAGGATCCTCCGAACAGGCGAGGTGATCATGCCTGGCGGGCCACTGCCCAACGGTTGATGTTGGGAAGTTGTATATAAGTTAAACGGCGCGAGACCTTCAATTGCGCGATGCAGGATTGGTAGCTTCTTCGTACACTACGTTACTCCGTAGTTCAGTGTATCTTCGGTAGATGGCGTTGTCATATGTTTATGTTGTCGCTGTATGTGGAAGTCGCCACAAGTACTTCCGAAGATTACTCCCTACAACTATACAAAGTCAGAAACTTTGCTTCTCTATAATATTAGTATTAATGGACTTAAAAACCCCAGACTTATTAATGATTACTGGTTGTCGCCTTGGGGTCGTAATTCGACCATAATACTTTCAGTGTTTTGAAACGATTGACAAAAAAGTCAGTAAAAGTAATATTATTAGGAAATTACGTCGAGGAAAAGCGGATGGGTAACGCCCTATAAAATAGGCACGGGTCGGCTAGTTCTAAACATTTTAGACCTTAAATTTTTGGTATGTCAACGATATTAACCTAATTATTATTATTATTACAAAAAAAAAAGTATATAAGTATTAATATCAGTTATCTAATATCCATATTACAAGCTCTGCTTAGTTTGGGACTAGATGGCGTTGTGTGTTAAAAAGTCTGAACATATTTATTTATTTATTTAATTATTATCCTTTAAACTACCAATTCTTGTATATATGTATAACCTGAACCTCGGAAACGGCTCCAACGATTTTTATGTATACAAAGGGTTTCAGGAGCGATGAGTGATGAAGCTAGGATTCATTTTCAGAACATTTATCAACAAATGACAAACGGACATCCAGATACAATCGCTAATAAGGTATTTTTTTTAAAATAATGATTAATAATGTACCAAACTTAATATAAGCTGTGACTTTAACTTACCAAATGATCACGTGTCAGGTCTCGTAATGGGTGTTCACAACTTGGAAAATCAAAGGGACACTTGCCGTGGGTGAGTACCGTTTCGACCCATGTGCCGGCTCGACCGGAGTTATACCTTCACAGAAAACCTGTGTGAATTAGCGCTTGCGCTGTGTATCACCGAGTGAGTGAGGATACCAGAGGCCCATACAACAGTTTGTCCCATACAAAATATTCTCCCAGGTATATCTATATTTTATTAAAATAACTGAATTTAATACAGATGACAGATATTGACGCAGTCGGTTTTTTGTTAAAATAATTTTACTTGTTTTTTACTTTTTCTATAAAATATATCTTTTTAGGTGATATGAAGCTGATATAAATAACTCACCCCCAATACTAAGTAGCCGGCCCACTGGTGGAATTCAATGGAAACTCCTTAATCCGCAAATAAAGTAAGAGACAATAAAATGGAATTCGAAGCCTGGACTGTAAGCTACCTACACGGACACCATGTAACGATGGTTTGAAGGACACGTCTATGGCCCCGCCTTATACCTAGGAGACTTATGAACACGAAGCTATTAAATACTTATTATATACATGGGGTCGGCCAGTGATAGAAATACGACCATTTTTTTTTTAATTTGTTTAATCACTTTACAGTGGGAGAGCTACGCCTCGGCATGCATGGGCCGGCTCGACCGAAGTGGTACCACGGCCTTACAGAAAACCGGTGTGAAACAGCGCCTGCGCTGTGTTTCACGGGTGAGGATACCGGAGGCCCATAATCCAACCCTTCCACTCTTCCCCATCCCCATCCCCTAAGGCCGGCAACGCACTTGTGACGCCTCTGGTGTTGTGAGTGTCCATGGGCGGCGGTATTCGCTTATCATCAGACGATACCATAAAAAAAACTTCTCTATCATATAAACTTTGCTAAATTGCACAGTCCTCCCCTTGCTTAACTTCGGGGACAAAATTTTTGCTTCACAAATTAATATATTTGTTTATTATTTGGTGGCGGTTGAATGAGGCTTTGGGAGGGAATGGCGTAAGAGAGCGGTTCCTGGATCTCTCTCGTCACAGGCGTAGAGCGGCACATTGTGTGGTTTTAGTCGGTTCGATTCCGACACACCGCCCCGCACTCCGGTGGGGTGACGGCCCGAGGCCCGTTTCTACTCGTAAAAAAAGGCTTGAAACGCAATGCTAGTTATCTCTCCTATTCCTTAGAATACTATTCTATTTAAATGATGTCATTGGTATGTTTATTAGTATTTTTATTTGGCCCTCACAGTGAGGGCCAAATAAAAATACATTAGGAAAAATACTTAATGAAAAATACCTTTTTCTTATTTTAGTTCTATTTCTAGCCGTAAGTATACTTTAAAAAAAGATAATTTGGATATATTTAAAGTATTTCGGATACCTAACGCACAACACCATCTAGTCCCAAACCAAGCCGAGCTTGTACTATGGGTACTAGACAACAGATATATACTTTTTTTTGTAAACATATACATATATTATACATACTAAACACGGGAAACACCCAAACCCCGAAACAAATTTGCTGATCATACAAACATTTGATCCGACCCGTAAATTGAACTGGAGATCTCCATCACAGCAGTCGCACACGCTATCACTGCGCCACCGAGGCAGTCAGTTAATACAAGGTAAGTACTTCATCCCCTACTTTCCACTAAGAGGATGGAGAATATGATATAACTAAAAATAAATATGATAGATCGTGGACACCCTATTGTTAAGCCAAGATCGTATTGCGGTCTCATTTCAAATGTTTCTCTCTTTCTCTAACACTTAAAGACCTTTAGGGACAGATGGAAAATGATGGTGTAGAGTAGATATTCTTAATAAAAAAATAAATTGAGACTTCATACAAAAAGTAAAAAATAAATTAGTAAAGATCCTTTTTAACTACAGTTTTCGTACTTCTACCAAAAAAATATATGAAGAAACCAAAATAATGACCATAAGGCAGACTTACATGTACTACACTTGTGTTCTGATACATAAAATATTAAATAGAAATATGCACACAAGTTTATCTTTTACAACAAACTATACTCGTCAAAAAATGAAACTAAGAAACGCAAGTCATATTGTGACTCGGCCACCTAGAACGAACTATGGTAGAAAGAATATTGAATTTGAGGGAGTCAAAATATATAATAAATTACCGTTAAATATAAAAAATGCTACAACACTGACTAGATTTAAAAAATCATTGAAAAGTCACATAACAGCTGCGTATTAACTATTTCCTGTTTTATAATTCTCAAAACATTTACAGTTAAAAAAAAAATACAAAATAATAATAATAATAATAATAAAGTAGTCTAGATATAATAGACAATAACAAATATGAAATATATTAAAATGGTACCAAAATTATTAGTAGTAGCTACTTAGTAATTAATAAACAATAAAAAAAAAATCATATAAAATGTTCATCTGTACTTCTAATTACATACGAACAGAAAGTTTCAGAATTAAAAGAATATAGTATTTATTCGCATCATAGTAATAAAGGTGGCAATTGTACTTACAATAGGAATGTCCCATCTTGTTTATAAGTATCGTACATCTTTGGTTCAGTTGCTTGAGTTAATCGTGTTTACTGTGTTCGAGTGTATTTTAAGTTCATGGTGTTGTGCAAAATATATTTTACTACCCACTTTTGTTTTATATAAAACGCTCATTTGATTTATTTGTTAACATGTTTGTATGTTTTCTCAGTAAGTGAATTTTGTAAATTCTTTTGAGAAATAAAGTTTCTTTAACCGTAAAGTATATGTTAAAAAAAGCAAGTTTTTCAGAAAACCGGCAATTCTTTCACTGTTTTACCCGACTACGGCGAAGCCAGAAGAAAAGGTATTTGTTGTTTGGTATGTGAATGTAGGTTTATGTGTTATGGTATTCTATTTAATCCGCGCACTCCACCTTATTTAAAGGAATGCTTTGTTTTCCTCAGTGACACACATTCAAGATCCTTGAGGTCATCCGAATCTCTGGAACCTGCAGTCCCAACGCATTGTACCACATTTTACGACAAGTCGTTCACTCTGTGGCGTAGTGGTAGCGAATGCGACTGCTGTGCAAGAGGTCTCGGGTTCGATTCCTAAGTCGGACAAAATGTTTGTATGATCTGCAAATATTTGTTTCGGAGTTTGGGTGTTTTCTATGTATAATATGTATGTATTTACAAAAAAAAGTATATATGTATTTATATCAGTTGTCTAGTACCCCCAATACAAGCTCCGCTAGTTTGGGACTAGATGGCGTTGTGTGTTAGATGTCCGAAATATTTATTTATTTATTTATTTATAATACAAAGGTAAGTTTTTTAAGTATGGAAAACATTACACACAACAAGTATTACTATCAGTTGTCTAGTACCCATAGTACAAGCTATGCTTAGTTTGGGACTAGATGGCGTTGTGTGTTAAAATGTCTGAACATATTTATTATTATTACTGATCAGGCTGTGCGACTATGGAATGCTTTGCCAATGGCTATAAAGTGAGCGAAATCTATGCATATTTAAAAAAAAATGGTCCAAGAATATTTCTTAGCTTCGTATATTATTACCTGCTTAAAAATATTTTATCATTTGCACTTCTTTACTATAAAATTGTGGATATTGTGCATTGCTTTTTTATGTCTTATTTGTTTGCATTAATGTGTATTAAAATCTCAATATTTTAGTTTATGTAATTTTATCTGAATTGAGTAAATTATTATAGTTATTTTAAACACCAATACTACCTACTAATACACTGATTTTGTGTTTCTACAGTCGATTTGTCCATCCAAAGGTTGCCTGTAAGAGATTGCTTTTAAGCGATAAGGCCGCCATTTGTACATGGTCATTATATTGTTTAGCTCAAATATAACTGTATCAATTGGTGTACAATAAAGTTTATTCTATTCTATGTTCACCGTAGTGTCTAAACTACTGAACTAATTGTAATGAGGTGTCCACAGATTCATTACAATGGCTCAGGTAACATAGGATTTATGATTTATTTTGAAATTTTTTGATGTTGTTTGATAATATTTTTTAATATTTATCGGGTCTTTAAATATTGACTCTAGGGGAAGTAACTTCAAATGCAGAAACTCTGTTGATTCTCATATCGTATGAAACTCTTGATCGGGTGGTAGTAATTGCATACTTGTGTTTTTTTTTCTTTTTTTTTTATATTTAAGCTGCCAAAATGACTCTGCCCTGCCTGATGGAAAGCATGAGCAGAATCCAAGAGTGGTCGTCACCATCCTCAATGCGAAAAAGAACAATGCAGTATGGTGACCCACTCTATGGCGGCCTGGGGGGAAAGGGGATGGTGAGGGGGATAGGGGGCGTTGGATTGAGGTATGGGCCTCCGCTATCCTCACTCACTCGATGAAACACAGCGTAAGCGCTGTTTCACACCGGTTTTCTGTGAGGCCGTGGTATCACTCCGGTCGNCTGCCAAAATGACTCTGCCCTGCCTGATGGAAAGCATGAGCAGAATCCAAGAGTGGTCGTCACCATCCTCAATGCGAAAAAGAACAATGCAGTATGGTGACCCACTCTATGGCGGCCTGGGGGGAAAGGGGATGGTGAGGGGGATAGGGGGCGTTGGATTGAGGTATGGGCCTCCGCTATCCTCACTCACTCGATGAAACACAGCGTAAGCGCTGTTTCACACCGGTTTTCTGTGAGGCCGTGGTATCACTCCGGTCGAGCCGGCCCATTCATGCCGAAGCGTGGCTCTCCCACGGTATTGATCCCACTTGTGTGCTACCTTATACCTAAAAAGGCTATGACTTCGCAAATAAAGGTACAGGATCACGTTTGAATCATCTCATGGGTATCATTAGAAGCGACTAAGGCAGCAAACAAGGAGCGACTAAGGAGGACAACAGCACTTGAAAGAGAAAAAATACTTGAAACAATCCTTATTCAACTTATCTGGTTTTTATTGAGAGGCCTCTGTCCAGCAGTGGACTGTAAAGGGTTGATTTTCGAATACATTTCTTTGTTATTGCGAATTTAAAAATAATTATATTATTATAAAAAAAATAACAGGCGAACATCTACTCCCTTAATTTCTTAGTCTAGTGTAACATAGGTCTGCACTTGCTGCTAATGACTTGTCTGCCTGACACTCTTCAACAGATATAGATTGAACATATTATATTTCTGGGTCATATTGTCACTTGGACTTATGACATTTATGTAAAATATTAGCATTTGGGACTAGTAAATAGGAATATATTTGGTAATTTATTTGAATCTTGCTTTAATGATTGTATTGTAATGATTGTAGGTTCAAATCCTACATGGGAAAATGGGTTCTCAGTTTTGGTTCAGTTAAGTTACGCAGTTTTCTTGTAGGTTTTAGTTTGAGGTAGGAGACAATCTGTACCACGGTTACACAAGTTTCTTGAGAAGGCTATGGTTTTGGCGTAACATTCATTCAAGTGATGAATATCTTGTATGGTACAGAGTATGGAATTATATAAATAAATAAAATATTTCGGACATCTAACACACAACGCCATCTAGTCACTAACTAAGCAGAGCTTGTGTTATGGGTACTAGACAATTGATGTAAATACATATATACTTTTTTTTGACACTGCAAACATATCATACATACATAGAAAACATCCAAACTCCGAAACAAATATTTGTAGATCACACAAACATTTGAACCGACCAGGGAATCGAACCCAAGACTTCAAGAACAGCAGTCGCATACGCTACCACTGCGCCACTGAGGCAGTCATTATTTATACATTCTACTAGTGGTCGGATTTCGACCATAATTATTTAATTTTTTTTCTTTATTTAACTCTTTGCACTTCTCTATATAAACTTAAATTGTGTCAAATTATATACTCCTTCAGTCGCATTATTTTCGAAATGAGTACAAAGTTTTTGATTTACGCATTAATATATAGATATAGATGGCGCTCATAGCCCAGTTGCACTCGATGATTAGAAACAATCACTGAGGGTAAGCAGTGACGGCGCGGTCAGTACCTGTATGGGTGACCGCTGGTGGCATGTTACCATGAGCGTCTCCGTGATACGGAGGTCACGTTAAGCAGTTGGTCCCGGTTGTTATCATAGGATAACAGTCGTGAAGCTTAGTTGGACGTCTTTGGGCGGCTTAAAAAGCATCCAACGGCAAGATTTCGTAGCCACAACGTAGTCTTGCCAGTCCCCAACCCGCACTTGGCCAACTCTCTCCTGGCAGGAGACCCGAGCTCACCAGTGGGACATTATGAGTTGTTGATTTGATTTTGATTGATATAGATACTAGCTGCCGCCCGCGACTTCGTACGCATGAAAAGTACGCGTTCTACTCGAAAATTGTGCCAGAACAACAAAAAAAGAATTATCCAATTGGGTGCAGTCGTCCGGAAATGTGGGCACATATATTTAGACGATTCATTTATTTATATAGAAGATTAATAACTATTACGCACCAGTTCGGGGTTTTTATGACTACCAATAAAATGATGTCATTAAATATTTAACAACCACCCCAGCTGGACATATTAGTCCATTTATATTCTAAGGGTATATTCCGCTTGAATAAGGACTTCTTGTCATTACTCTTAAGGTCGTAATAATTCGTTCAAACTAGTAAAGGATTTTTTTAAGGAATAGGCGGCAATCGAGCTGACGTGTCATCAAGAGGCGCTCATAGCCGAGTTGCACTCGGTGATTAGAAACAATCAACGAGGGTAAGCAACGACGGCGCGGTCAGTACCTGGATGGGTGACCGCTGGTGGCATGTTACCATGAGCATCTCCGTGATTCGGAGGTCACGTTAAGCAGTCGGTCCCGGTTGTTATCATAGAATAACAGTCGTGAAGCTTAGTTGGAGGCCTTCGGGCGGCTTAAAAACATCCAACGGTAAGATTACGTAGCCACAACGTTGTCTTACCAGTCCCCAACCCGCCCTTGGCCAGCGTGGGGACGTATGGCCTTAACCCTCTCCTGAGAGGAGACCCGAGCCCAGCAGCGGGACATTATGGGTTGATGATGAGCTGACGTGTCGCCTGATGATAAGCGATTACCGCCGCCCATGGACATACAACACCAGAGGTGTCATAAGTGCGTTGCCGCCTTTGGGGGATGGGGAGAGGGATGGGGGAGGGGTTGGATTATGAGCCTCCAGTATCCTCACACACTCAGTGAAACAGCGCCCGTGAGGCCGTGGTATCACTCCGGTCGAGCGGTGGTTCCCCCACTGTAATGTACTCCTAGGCGATTTCGGCCGCGGCGGCCTACTCAACGGATGCCATCCCACTATGCTGGAGATATTACAGTGCACAAGTGTGTGTGTAAACACAGGTGCGCAAACCCAGGTGCACTCTCTGGTCCCTCATTCTCATAATCCGATGAGACAGATATCCGAAACGACCGAGGGTAGATTAGGCGCGCTACGGCTTTACGTATTCTCCGAGGCACGGGGTTAAGACCCCAACTTTCAAACTCCGAGCTGTTACTAAGCATTTCTATGATCATATTTAGCTCGTTTAAAGATAATAAATACATAAAACATAATACATAAACAACATAACATCTTGGAAACTACGCATTTTGGAAACTGGAAGTTATGGATTGACACGGGCGGGCAGTGAATTTTGGTGTTTTCACCTAATTCACTTTGACAATAGAGTACATCTGGCGTCTGCTTGTGTCGATCTATGACTTTTATCTGTAGCTTCAATTTAACGTTCATAAATGTCTCTTAGTGTCTTAATTGAATAAATGATTTTGAATTTGAAAGATTACTTCGAGAGTAGAAAGAAGTTTTCATTTCTAAAATTTTTATATCGAGAAAAGGCCTTCTGATATACTCGTATATTCGTAATACAAGTTTTTTATCTTGACCCCATCGTGTGGCTAGAAATGGCACACCACACATCGACCCCAAAATTACTGAAAGTGCTCGAAACTTTTTTAATCGACTTAAAAAAGAAGAAGGTTCTCAATTCGAATGTACTATTTTTATTTTTGTTACCTCAGAACTCTCGACTGGAACCGAGTTTGATGGTTTTTTTTTATTTGAAAGCTGGTGCTTCCCCTGTGGTCCTATTTCAATTTTGTAGTTTTTGAAGTCGGTTTTTTTTGATAAAATTTGGATATCTATTTAAAGAAATCGACTTTCTGATGTATGTATTAAGGTCGGTTCATATCCCGGGTTGGGCTTAAGGTGTTATTGTGTTTTTCTGATTATTGAAATACTTAATAACAGTTCAGTGTTTGGACCTGAGGGGTCTGAACCTCAGAGGCTCGGAGAGCACGTAAAGCTATCGGTCCTGCGCCTGATCTCTCCCCGGTCGTGTCGGTTAACCGTCCCATCGGATATTGAGAGAGAGAGAACAGAGAGTGCACCTGTTTGCGCACACACTTGTACACTATAATATCGACTGCGTAGTTGGCTGGTCTCCGTAGAGACTGGCCGCCGTCGCCAAAATTGGCTAGAAGAACATCAATAAGATCTAGTGCTTGATCTCCCAAGGACATATAAATGTGTAATGATCGAAGCTATTTGTTCTAATGTATCTATATAATATATAACTAATATACATAATATATATCTAATAATGTGTAATATATCTGTAACTAGCTGTCCCGGCGATCTTTGTACGGCTGTACAAAGTATAACAAATACAAGTTTAAGTAAAAATATGGCTATATTTATTTCCTAAATTTCCGAAAAACTTATATAAGTACATAAGCTCGCCTCAGCTTTCTACCGGTAAATGTGCAGTTGCGAACTAATAAAATATATAGGCCGGTTTTGATCTGAATTTTTTCTATGCAAACCTTTTCCTGATAACAACAAACACATCAAAAAAATGAATATAAAATTNATATATATATATTCCGGAACTCAACTTCAAGGCAAAACGGGGTGACAGGATTGATTTTTGTCATGATGGTTATAAAACCAATATGACAAAAATCAGAAAAAAATCTATACCATGCAGTTTGGAAATTATGTATTTAAAAAAACATAGAAATTTTGTCAAGCTGTAACCATTTTTCGGTGATTGTGGTTAATTTTAATTATTTTGGTTCATTTAAACTTTGGAACCGTAACTCTTAATAAAATTTCTAAAACCACAGGCAAAAACAATGACACAATTGCCCCAAGTTTCCTAGAATTAAGACTATATGTTAAACTATGAATTTAAAATTTTCAAAACTACTCGACTATGATGGGCCCTTCTTTAAAAAAAAGTACTACAGTGCTTTGGCAAGCGCCATCAAAAGTTGGTGCATTTAATCAGGATTGTAAAATGGTACAACACTTGTTAGTTTCATTCTAAAATAAAGAGTAAAAAAATAAAAACCCGATTTTTGCTAATCTATTTTTTTACTCAATTAAAATATTTTTGATTCGCACAAGCTCTTGGTAGGTTCTTAATTTTACGGCAAAACGACGAGAGAGATGGATAGTGGACATGTTTGCCATGAGTGAGCGAGACAGATAGTGACGCCACTTTTGCCAAAGTCCACAAAAGTAATAATAATAAAATAATGAAAAATCTTGACCTAGTTTAGGGTTATTGAAATAAAAGTCAGATACATAGGGAAATAACATTTTTTATTACAGCAAATGTTCAAATTGTTTGCAATCAGCCTCAAAACACAGCCTACATCTTCTTAAAAAAGATCTACTTACTAGCCGGGCATACCCTCGAGAGTTGATGTCCTCAGCAGCTTGAAAAATTCGTTCACGCAGCTCGGCTACACTCTTAATGGGCTTTGAATTATTTCTTTCTTTGAGAACGCCCCAATAAAAAAAATCCAGGGGATTTAAATCTGGGGAACGGGCTGGCCACGAGATAGTGCCTCAACGTCCAATTCACCTTTCCGGATATTCCTGGTCAAGGAAATCTCTTACTAGCACTGCGTAATGCGCTGGGTAGCCATCTTGTTGATACTACACGTGGCGACAATCTGTTAGTGGTATATCCTCTAACAAAGTTGGCAAATTTTCTCGTAAAAAATGTAGGTAATTCATGCCATTCAAGTTCTCAGGCTCAAAAGGCCCAACAATTTTGCTGTTTAAAATTCCGGTCCACAGCTTTACTTTAAAGTTATACTGGGATCTGTCTTCTCGCATTAAATGTGGATTCTCCACATACCACACGTGAAAATTGTGTAACCATCTTTTTCAAATGTAGATTCATCTGGCCAGATATTTTTTTTGGAGAAATTGGGGAATAAATTAGATGGGAATAAATTGGAAAATAAAAATCATTATGCCTCTGTAGCATTGTTCTACAAAATTAAATCCTTTCAGGACAATCTCGAGGGAAAAAACTTTGAACTCGTTGTACGTGAAACGAATGCATTCGGCTGTTAGTAAAATACGAGGTGCTGTGCTTTTGGGTATTCCCGTTCTTTCTTCAATTACACGATCGGAAATACTTGGGTCATCTGCGACCTCTTGCAATACTTCCTCGTAAGGAAAGCGAGGTCTACCTGGAGCCCGTGTTTGATTCGGGAAATGGCCGCCCTCCGTGAATGAAAGGTGCACAATAACAAACACACGGAGATCCGGATAGCGCTTTAAATTTAGATATCTTTCACGATTAAGTCTAGCGGCAGCATTTGCGTTGCATCTGCATTCCCCATGAATGAGAGGCATGTTAGCATATTCTTGTGAAGTGTTGCGCGTAGGCATGGTATATAACAAGGGTTCAACACAAAAGTCCAATTCCAAAAGAAAGAATCCAAAGTTGTCAGTATATAATATAATATTGATTTCACTCGGTGAAACACAGCGCAGGTGCTATTTCACACCATTTCTATGTGAGGCCGTGGTATCACTCCGGTCGAGCAGGCCAACGCATGTCGAAGCATGGCTCAAGATACTCATACATATCTTGATTGACAGTTTCAGAGAGAAGTAACAACCTTATTTAAAAACTATTAAAAAAAGATAATATGTAGCTTTTCTAAATAAGAAAAAGGCGTCCAATAGGAAAACTGCAAAATATATACGGTGTCAAGATTTTACAAATAAAATAAAATGTACAAATGAAGTTGGATGACGAAGCGAGTCCGAAAACGAAAAAGCCTGGAATTGCTGGCGAGTAAAGACAGGGATAGCAAAATTCGTGATATGGTAAGAGAAAAAAGGACGGGAAGGGAAATTAAGGACCTTTGATCACGGTTTGTGAAGAAGGGAGGAAGTGAACTACTTTTGCTTCTGATTTTATTTTAACTTTAATTACTACTATACTATAATATTAATCATACAATTTTTTACTTTATCTTCTTTCTTTGTAATTTCAAAGTTCAAAAGTACACCCAATAAATATGTAAAGCTCCTTCAGCCAATTAACATACATTAACACTCACCAAAAAGGCAAATAAGCTTGGTTACAAATGGTTACTAGTGCTTATATAGAATAATTTCATTCTTTCGTTAATGAGTGGAAAATTACAAGAAAACTAGTAAAGTGTAACTCAAACTAACTGTGGAGTACGATATTTACTGTACCTTTTATTGTGCCGCGGAGCCAAGGCGTTGTATTCACAAATAAAAGTCTCACACAGTAATTCTATTTGTCTATTGTCACTACACGTGAACATAAGATATACAGTGTACTTTATGGAATAGTTTTTGGGTTCTATGTTAATTTTTTAACAAAGTTTTTATATCGCTGTAAGTATCCCGTCGGCAAAGATCTCACTGTCCATGCGCACCGCTACCGATCTACCCTCCGTTAAACAATTGTGTCGGTGTACACCCTAGGCAAGAGGTTTGGCTTGAAATAGGTTTAATTAAATTTATATGATTTATTTTACAAACAAACAAAATTTTTGGATTAAAGGAAAACTAAGTAGTACTGCCAATTGTTCGATATATATATAAACAGTTTAAAGCAAATATGAATTTGACAATGTTTTAGGTATTAATATAAAAATAAATTTTAATATGAGTGTGTTAGACACGCTACAGGATTCCCTGGAGGATATTTTGTTTTTGTTGAAGGGGAGAAAAATCCCTTCAGATCTCCGGCTTCTCGGGGACACAAAAGACAGGAGTTATGTGGTGTTTCCACCTAAAAAGTATCTCAACGACTGGCCTATGACGTCCTACACTGGGAGGACCCGGACTAATGTTATTTTAGGTCCTTCGTCGGAGGACCCAGGTCTTTAACTAAACGTTAAAAAATCATTTTTAGTGATATTCCTGCTTTGATACTTACTCAGTAACCATCTCAGTAGCCGATAGCTTTTTAAGCCTTAAAGCTTTTTTTGGAATGAAGAAGTCAATCCTAAATAAATATATCTTTCTTTCTAGACATGTTTAATAGATTTAATCGTATACATACATACATAAAATCGCTCTTATTTCAAAGGGATACGCATACACAATTGATCTCTACTTACTACGGTCCTGAAACACATCTTTTGCACCTTTTCATCCACATACAGCAATTGCTGCATGGACGGTCGTCAGTTCCTGGTGCTCTTCACATTACCCCTTTTTCAGAACATCCCCAATTTGATCGGTAACCGTTCACCTTGGATCATCTCTTCTGACACTTCTACACATATTCTATAAGTTCCTTTCGTGAGTCTACTATAATCCATTCTCTCTCTCTACGTAGCCAAACCGTCGAAGCATGCCCTTTTCAATTCTGGTCACAACATCTTCTTTCCAACCGCAATGTTCTCTTATCACTGCATTCCTGACTTTGATTAATCGTGAATTACATGTTTTAACATGATTTAGATTTTTCCGTTTCTACTGATTATTTAATTTGTTCGCAAAAATAAACATTTCAAAAAGTGCCTTTGCTCCATTTTCCGACATTGTGGTTCGCGCATTTTCAGCGGAAACTTATCGAAAACCTGTAGCTTTTGTATTTACTGCACGGAATTCTCAAACTTATGGCCATGGAAATAAATTTCAATCTTCTTTACAACCCATGATTGTGTTGGAAAATCTATCCAAACACATCATACTCAACCTTCTCTCCTTAAAAATAAAGTAGAAAATTAAATAAATGTTACAATATGGCCTGATAAGAAGTAACCATCGGTGCAGGAGCTCCCCTTCCCTCTTTGGTGTAGTATTGATGTATATAAGAAGGGGTAGCACACAACAACTAAGAGTTCAAACTATATTGGTGTTCGTTATTCGGTGTTCGAATTTAACAAGACGACATCAGTCGGTCCGTGAGCTCAGCGCGGGACGGACCACAAACCAGTCGTATATTAATTTATATTTTTTATTAAAATAAGCAAAAATAATTAATTTCTTTTAAAAAGAAGATGTCGGATGGTGTCTGCAAGATAGATATTTAGAGTAAGTATACTTTTGTTTGTAAATTACAATAGAATTTAGCGATTTTGTTTTCCGATACGAGATTTTAGGTATCAATAAATGTTTTAAAGATCTTTTGATTGGATGTTCGTCTTCGCGTTGAAAATGGTCCATTATCATTATGAGAAATATATCACTCTCAATAAAATTAAGAGAATTCGTGTAAATTACAATTTTAGTAGAGTATGTAACATAGACAGAGGAAATAGATAAAAATTTCAAAGCTTAACCATCATTTTCTGTTTATAGGGTTCCGTACCCACGCATAATACGGGACCTTATTACTAAGACTTCCCTGTCCATCTGTCACCAGGCTGTATCTCATGAACCGGGATAGTTAGACAGTTGAAAATTTACACATATGATGTATTTCTGTTGCCGCTATAACAACAAATTCTAAAAAACAAATATTTAAGGAAGCTTCCATACAACAAACGTGATTTTTTTGCCGTTGTATAAATAAATGGTACGGAAACCTTCGTGAGCGAGTCCGACTCGCACTTGGCTGTTTTTTAAATATAATATTATTGTTCCTCTATTTAAACCAATTTTAAAAAGGCGAGGTTTAAAATTCGTATGTGTTTTTTTTTCATATTCGTTAACACAGTACTATTTCAAAAAGTCTTTTGGGAGGCCATACTTTTGGTTTATTTCTATTCAAATTTAAAGAATAAATACTGCCTTTTTCTATAAGATTTGAAACTTAAAAGCACAGTTTATAGCAGATCGTCATTTTTGTTAAATGACGATCTGCTATAAACTATACTTTTAAGAAAAGAGTGTACCTCTTTTCATGAAGGTATGATCGTATTGGGCCGGGAATGTCGCAGGGAATGTTCATATCACAGTTTTGTTGTGCGAGGCATGACGTTTCAGTTTCATAAATAAAGAAGTTACAGGTATATTAGTTTGAAGAATCACTGTTATAGCCGGTCTTTGTACGGGCGGATCCGCAGGCAGGAAATAGTATTGACTATTTTTGCCGTCTACTAGTTGTAATGTAATTGGTCACATTTGGGTGGCATATATCTAGCTCTCGTGTTGATATAACAAGCTTACAGATTTAAAAAAATAACCATTGTGACCAATTGAAACCAACCTCTGAATGTTGCTCTAAGTCCGATTTCAAGATCGAAGACGAAGCTCTTCTTTATATAATACCTTTGAACGAGCAATTCTGATATATATATTTCTTATATATCTCTGAAACGGCTCCAACGATTTTCATTAAATTTAGTATTCAGGAGATTTCGGGAGCGGTAAATCATTTGGAAATTAAATAATAAATTGTGACCAATAATTAAATCAATTATTTTTTGAAACAAGGTAAAATATATAAAAAACCTTTACGCTAGCACTTAATTGAGTAATCATGCGCCAGGAATACCTTACATCGTCAAAATTTTAACACGCCTCTTTTTGAGCCGGTATTTAAAAAGACAACACAGGATATATATCACGATGCTTTTAAAAGACATACATGAAACAGATACAAAGAAGAAAACTCGACCCCCAAATAATATTGGAAACTAGCAGACCCGGCGATCTTCGTACCACCATATTTTTGTTTCGTAAATATTTTCCAAAAACACTCATTTTAGTAATTTGGCCCCCTCAGCCTCCCACAGGTTTATTTTTATGATGTAGGGGGCAAACGAGCAAACGCATCGCCTGACGGTAAGCGATTACCGCCGCCCATGTACACCCGCAACACCATAGGCGTCACAGTGCGTTGCCGTAAGGTAGTGTACAGGTTCGGATAAAACATTAACATTTCCGGTTTTCTTCTATTTTTTGTATACATACCTTATCTTAACAATAACGAACACATAGAAAAGAATTATCCAATTTGGTGCAGGCGATCGGGAGTTATGCGCGTACATACATTTTGTCGATTATTTACATAGATAATAAAGGCTAGGAAGATGATGATTTAGTAATACGTGTGGTGAAGGGTTAAGAATATCGAGAATACCCTTATTTATTGATAGCCTAGGTGGCGCAGTGGTACCGTATGCGACCGCTGTCCATGAGGTCTCGGGTTCGAATCCTGCGTCGGACCAAATGTATGTATGATCTGCAAATATTTGTTTCGGAGTTTGGGTGTTTTCTATGTATAATATGTATGTATTTATAAAAAAAACAGTATTTATGTATTCATATCAGTTGTCTAGTACCCATAATACAAGGCCTGCTTAGTTTGGGACTAGATGGCGTTGTATGTTAGATGTCCAAAATATTTATTATTATTATTATTTATGAAAGCGAAACCGCGGGCGTTATTAAGCGCATTTAAATTACTTTCTATTAAAATATTGTTATTAATTTTAAAAGCAAAACCTGACTCTTCAATTCCATAATCTCCAGAGAAATCAGTGAAAATCTTTGAATTTAAAAGTAGTAATATCTTTTGATAGCTGTATTACTCTTTTATAGCGATTCGCGTGGAGACACGGTACGAAGATTTAGATTATTTAATATAGATTTGATTTGAGGCTTGTATTATACCGTATCTTAAAATAAAACGAAATGTTTGGAAATTAGAGCACTAGCTTTAACTAGCCTTAAATGTTTATAGTATCTGTCTTTACATACAATTTGAAAATAATTTAAGAAACAAGTAATGTATTATGAAAAATAATGTGGCTGCGTCAATATCATATATAAAATATATAAGTTATATATATATAAATGTATTCGTAATCACCGGTAAAAGATTTTTTATTTTGCTACCACACTCGATATATTTTAAATTCATTTTTATTGATATTGATTTTTGAGGTCCATAATTATGTTTTGTTTTTAATTTTTACCCAGTATCACTCTCACGATTAAGATGAATCTATTGACCCCACTCACATAATAATACGACAAGCCGTTTAGGCACTAGGGCGTGCCAAAAAATATATACATACATACACTCGAAAGACACAACCCTCGTTCTTTTGCAGTCGGGTAAAAGGTATTTATTCAAAATTTAGGGCCGTTTCAAATTCAAATTACATAGTATTATAATAGTGTTAACAAAGTAAAATTATTTTAAAATAAATCCCGACTGCGTCAATATCTCTTTATTAAATTCAGTTTTTTTAATTAAACATATAAGTTATTAATATATTCGTAACCACCGTTAAAAAATCTTTATTTTGATACCATACTCGATGTA
The DNA here is from genome assembly GCA_003709505.1 of Hyphantria cunea. NCBI lineage: Eukaryota > Metazoa > Arthropoda > Insecta > Lepidoptera > Erebidae > Hyphantria > Hyphantria cunea. Next base: position 504,776 of record PKRV01000926.1, read on the forward strand.
TTTCGACGGCAACCGATTCTAGTCGTTTGTTTGCCTAATTAGTGGTTTAATCAATAGTTTTTAATAGACAACTACTTGTATAGAATCCTCTCCTTAATTAGAATACCTACCATAAACAATGCAGGCTAAACGGGTAGGTACTGGTATACTCAGTAATTTAAATAGTACAAAATTAAAAAAAATGACATTCATAAAGGACTTCCGACATAAGTAAACTTAGAATGTTACTTACTTAAAACTATCAACATCAAACATTCGCATGTCGGTGACGCGAAATCACTAGATTTTCCCCAACCAAAAAGAGCGGCCAAACTAATTGACTCAAAAAACGTATATACACCTTTTGAAGTTAGTGTTTTTCTTCTAGAAATTCTGATAATTGCTCTCAAGCGAAGTCATTAAATTTACAAAAAAAAAAGTATATATGTATTTATATCAGTTGTTTAGTACCCATAATGCAAGCTCTGCTTAGTTTGGGACTAGATGGCGTTGTGTGTTAGATGTCTGAAAATATTTATTTTATTTTATTATACCTTGAACCTCTATATCATTCTAGAATTGATTACAAAATACTAAATTGTAATATTTATCTTTGTACTACACTAGGACGTTTTAGTAAATGATGTAATTAGGCTCAAAATAAAATACTTATATATCATTATGATGAATGTACAGTATGATAATCTACACAGAGGGGTAGGGAACCGCTATCTACCCCTAAGTGCGCAGGGTTAATTAATTACCCCACATCACAGCGGTCAGACTCGCCTTTATCAATGTAAGATTATTTTATTTGATTTAAGTTATGTAGAATATATCGAATTTGTGGTTCGGGAGTGGTGCTTTCGTCTGCCACGTCGGGGACTTGTCGATATGATTATAATCGTCATGTTATAAAATTTGTATGAAAAGAACGACGTAAATTGAATTAAAACGGTTTTACTGGGCTCGCGGGCAAACGAGCAGACGTATCGCCTGATGGTAAGCGATTACCGCCACCCATGGACATCTACAACACCAGAGGCGCCACAAGTGCGTTGCCGGTCTTTGGAGGGTGGGGATGAGGGTAGGGGTTGGGGTTGTTGTATGGGCCTACGGTTTCCTCACTCACTCGGTGAAACACATCGCAAGTGCTGTTTCACACCGGTTTTCTGGTCGAGCCGGCCCTTAGTCATACCGAAGCTTGGCTTTCTGGAATAAATAAAATCTGCAAAAAAAAAAAAAATAAACTGACATAGGAATGAAATAAATGAAAGGTTTGAATTAATACGTAGAATTATTAATTTACTACCAGCGCCTCCCGGGACCTTAAAGTGGGGCGTAAAAACACACCACACTAGGCCACCGTAGTGTCACCATGCTGCATTGTCGGCATTCACAATGAAGATGATAACCACCACTTTTGGATCCTAGTCATGTCGTCATTTCTTCGGACTGAGTAGAGTTATTTTGGTAAATTAGTAAAAAAAACAGCCAAAGGAGATAGGCGAAGTTCTGGAGAAAGTTAAAAAATTTTAACAACATTAGTCAGAAAGACATGTCGTCAAAAAAAATTTATGAAAAATACGCCTACATAAAGCTATATATATGTCCAGTATTATATGACCTGCCTCCCTAGCCGAGTTGCATGCGTCTTTGTTTCTGAAATCGTTAACGCCTAAATCCTCGTCTCTCAAACTTAGGCGTTACTAATTGCAGAAAGAAAGACGCATGCAACTTGGCTAAGACCCCTGGTGTGGAAAGTTTAACGATGAAGCCGATTAGTGAGCAAACTTAGCAAGACGAAATCACTGCAAAACGAAAAAAAGGAGCATACGAACCCGTTTTAATAAGCGTGGTACAATAGGCCAAAGCCTCCTTTTTCAGGAGACGTCTATACCCAACTGCGGACTTTTAATTACATTGGATGTGATGTTGATATGAACAGGTCTGATAAGAATAGCAAGTTAGCTATTCCAATTACTTTTACTTGAATTGGAAGTTTTTCAGGTTCAAATCTAGGCATGAAGTCATCTAGGAGTTATTAAAATGAACATTAATTATAGAAACAAAAGCGCAGACGAACCGGAACAGACGCCATATTGGTGGAAGCGGCTCGTTAGCGCGGCGACGCTTCCTACGGCCATCTTGATTCGTCACGGACGCCATTGTTGCGCCGCCATTTAGTAGGCAGTTGGGAGAATTTTGATTAATTTGACAATTTTAAAATGTTTTGAATTGTTAAAATGAGTTTCTTTCGCAAAGATTTATGAAATTATGTAACTTTTATCAGAGTCACACTTAGTTCCAAAGAAGACTTCATTAACGTATTCATTTAAAATGTTGAAAGAAGTAACGTAAAATATAAAAATAGTGGTGTTATTTATGAAGGAGTACATTTGAATGTAATCAGCTAAAATAAATACGTTGAAACTAATTTCTTTTTTTACATAACTTAAGGGTAAAAAATAAAACCTTTCCACTACTGTAATTCGCGTACTTATGTACAAAAACCACAAACACACCGAGTAATACACTTGGGGAAATCTAGAGAAAATTAAACTGCCTTGAAAAAGTCTCAAATAAGTTACACTCTTTCGAAATGACTAATCATCCAGAGGCAGTGCTCTTGGATTCTACTCAAACTTTTAATCATGCAGAGTTACTTTGGTAGGCTTATACATCGAAAAAAAATCAAATAAATCAGCAGTATACTGGACTTGGTCATATAACGAATCAATTAAAACGTATCTTACTCTCATATGGTCCTAGCCAGTTCATTGACCCCACAAACTCCGGTGGGGAGGGGATCACAAAGAAGCAATAGAAATTGTCTCTGAATGTATACCAACATCTGTTCTTCCATAGATAAACATCAACCATGGGTGTGGCATCAGACGGCTGGGGTAGCAGTTGGCGGGCGAAGATCGCCGCCTGCAGGGAGTCCAGAAAACTAGTGCTGGTGATAGTGGCTATAGCTCTCCTGCTGGACAATATGCTTCTCACCACAGTGGGTAAGTGGGTTTTTATTTTATCACCAACTACGCTTCCTGGCTGAGTGTGGTTCGAGAAGTAATAATAATAATACGGCAATTCGATCTGGGCAGGGTAGTGAGGAGGTTCCTGTCTTTGGAGCCCTAACCCCTGGTTTCTTGGTCCAAGGTCCAAAGTCAATGGTCTACTTTTTTTAATGATATAGGGGGCAAACGAGCTCACGTATCGCCTGATGGGAAGCGGTCGCCACCAGCAACACCAGAGGCGTCACAAGAGCGTTGACGGCCTTGTAACGAAGGGGATGGGGGAGTTTTTGGTATATGGACCTCCAGTATCCTCACTCGCAGGGAGAAACACAGCGCAGGTTCTGTTCCACAACGGTTTTCTTTGAGGCAGTGGCATCACTCCGGTCGAGCCGCCCATTCGTGCCGAAGCGTGAGCCTCCCACTATATATATATTACGTTATTCACTCTCTATAATGCACACAATTTAATTCAATGCACTTAAATATGTTTAAAAATGTAATAATAATAATAATAACTTCACTAAGCACAGTGCTTCGGTAACAAGACTGCTCATAACTTACTTTTAAAAATTTCTAAATGATTACACATCTTTAAGCTCAAAAATAGCACTAGTGACAGGAGATCAAACTATGCCTTAAAACTATAAGAATGGAACCGCTGAAAGCGATAACAGAAAATTAGAAACCCCCCTTACTATTAACCAGAACGCAAATAAAAAGGTTCCTTTATCCTCACAATAGCACTTCGAACCCCTCGCAGGTGTATACTTCCCCCTCCCAGCCGGCCGCAATCAGTGAAGTGCCACATCTGCAATTCATTAGATTCTGTACATAATAGCCCCTTTATCCTTACTGAGAAATAAATTCTACGGACTGGAGAGCATTGTTTTATTTCTTACTAAAAAGGCCATGAAAAATAAATTGAGATTAAAATAATATAAATTTTATCCGGCTCAAAAAAATGAGGAGCTCATTTCGTGCTGTATGTTTCTGTAGTCCTCAGTACTCTGTCATTTAGACCGCTCAGGAAAAAGTTTTTTTTATTTAAAAAAGTATATCCTATACAACTGCTGTTGTAGTTGTACCTTTACAATGTCAACCGCACCGTAGGAGAGCCAAGACCATCAACCGGAATGATACCACAGCCTCACAGAAAACCGGTGTGAAACGACGCCTGCGCTGCGTTTCACCGAGTGAATTAGGATACCGGTGGCCCATTTCTTATTTTACGTGTGGAATCCCCTTCGGGCCTTCACCTCACCCGGGTTTGCGGCGGGGCGGTGTGTCGGAATCGAACCGACTAAAACCACACGGTGTGCCACTCTGCGCCTGAGACGGGAGAGATCCGGGAACCGCTTTCTTACGCCATCCGGACCCCTCCCAGAGGATACCGGTAGCCCATAGTCCAATCCTTCCCTCCATCCCCCAAAGCTGGCCAAAAAAACAGCTGCAAGGAATTCCGCGGGGCGCAGTTATTCTAAAATAAAAGTAGCCTAAGTTACACTCCTCATCGACTATATACCAGTGAAAGTACCGTCAAAATAGATCCAGTCGCTCCAGACGTTAAACAGAACAAATTATCAAACAGGTTGACAAAAATTTCAAACATTACTTGCTTTAATCTAAGTACCGTATATACTTTGGATGTAATACTACTACGGTACGGACTACACGGTTGGCCTAGTGGTTTCAGTGGTCGCCACGCCACTTCCTACTGCGCCAAGTGTTGTGGGTTCAAATCCTAAATGGGACAACACTTTGTGTGATCCATAAATTGTTGTTCTAAGTCTGGGTGTACTTTGTGTCCTTTTCATGTATGTTTGTAAAGATCCCCGCGACACAGGAATATATATTACTAATGGGGGAGTTGTGTCTTTTAAAAAAAAAAGAAAATATTCACACAAGCGAAGTCGCGGACAATATTATTTAACAGAGTAGCTGAATGTTCGTTGCTTTGTGTATACGAGATATCTAGACTCAAAGATCGGTTTTCTCTTTTAATAGAGTACTGTATAGTTAAAATGTTCCCAAGAGATTTTAAAAGAAAAACGCTCCGTTAAAGAAAAATTCTTAAAAGGTTTTTCTATTAGTGTATAAAGAGTACTGCTGTTATAAGATCAAGTATGAGACAAGCTGTCTCTCGGTCTTTGTTATTCACTAGGTTTCGGTTATGGATATCGGTTGTGGCGGTAAAGAGTACCCATGTCCCCCTCAAGATTCAAAGTATCTGCATGCCAAATTTCATTAAAACCAATGTAGTGGTTTCACCGTGAAAGTGTAACAGAGAGGGGTCACAATTGGGTTGGATTCTGCCTATGTTTTTCATCTTTAAAAAACTTACCTTTGTATTATAAATAAATAAATAAATATTTCTGATATCTAACACACAACACCATCTAGTCCCAAACTAAGCGGAACTTGTATTATGGGTACTAGACAACTGATATAAATACATAAATACTTTTTTTTGTAAATACATATATATCACACATAGAAAACACCCAAACTCCGAAACAAATATTTGCAGATCATACAAACACTTGGTCCGAACCAGGATTCGAACCCGAGACCTCGGCTCATATTGGTTTTGATACATAACTTACAGCCTTTCTTGATGAATAAACTAACCTCTCGTTTAAATAGTAAAGTAGAAATTAACGAGTTCAATCAAAAATATTTTTTTTATATATATTTAGCTTTATTTTTTATATTTATACAACTTCGTTGCATATCACCACAGTATAAATTTGTACAGAGATACATAATAAGGAGAAAAATATTAGGTATAACAATTGGCATGTATGACAGTAACCAAGAACCACTAAAATTATGTATTTATCTGATGAAATGTGGTTCATAGAGCGTATTTATTTTCATATTTAGAGCGAGATTAATCGATAATTAACAAAAATGAAACTACTTATACAGTAAGGCGCTCATAGCCGAGTTGCACTCGGTGATTAGAAACAATCACCGAGGGCAAGCAACGACGGCGCGGTCAGTACCTGGATGGGTGACCGCTGATGGCATGTTACCATGAGCGTCTCCGTGATTCGGAGGTCACGTTAAGCAGTCGGTCCCGGTTGTTATCATACGATAACAGTCGTGAAGCTTAGTTGGAGGCCTTCGGGCGGCTTAAAAACATCCAACGGCAAGATTCACGTAGCCACAACGTATTCTTGCCAGTCCCCAACCCGCACTTGGCCAGCGTGGGGACGTTTGGCTTTAACCCTCTCCTGAGAGGAGACCCGAGCCCAGCAGTGGGACATTATGGTTTGTTGATTGACTGAATACAGCAATCCGCCATGTTAAATTGAACACCAATCGGAGCGGGTTACGTCACTTATGTATTAAGCTCACTTTGTTCGGATATAATCGACGACCACTTTACTGTTTTAAAGAGCTATATTTGACACTGGTTGACAAACAGTGACGTCGCGTCTTACACAAACCGACGCCATGACACCGCCGAGCGTTTTCTCCTGAATTTTAAACTTTAAATTTAAATCGCAATTTTTTCCTACTAAAACTTTATTTTTTGTAGAAATATAACTGTTTTTGACAATAGAAGATACTTCAGAACATCACAAAAATTTTTTTCAATATTAGTCATCATGTCTATAAGCGGTCTTCCATCTGACGGCGATCTCTTCCAGACAGCTTTTGACAACCTTGTTTTAAAGCTATACAAATAAAAAAATTGAAGTGTTGTTTGTAATTCCAAATTAACAGATTTCAATAAATGCCTATGAAAGTACATACGTTATTTACATCAAATAAAAATTTGTTAAATTGTTATGTCTGTTTGTCTGCTAATCTGCTAAATGGCTAAACCAATTTTGACGTGACTTTCACTAGCAGGTAACTGATGATATAAGGAGTAACTAAGGCTACTTTTAAACTAGCTATGCCCTACGGTGTTACCCTCGGTTGTTGTTGTAAAGGTTCAATAACATGGTAACAACGAAAGCTTAGTTAATTATTATTATGAATATAAATTATTGAACAGTAAGTGTCATAGCGTTAAAAAAATCTCCTTCCTTTGGAAACCGGGGTTTAATGCTGAGAAAGTTTACAAACAAAAGAAGGTACTCAAAGCTTTCATTTTACTTACGGACGAAGCGAAATAATTTTACGTTTAATTTTCACAATTCACATTTTGTAACATTGTTGTCATATTTCTGTACAAAGAAGTGAAAACAATCGCTGTAAAATACAAACGCTTTAAAATAATACTTTACGTTTACATAGTATAAATTAAAAAGGCCCTACGCAAGCTCTTAGTGGAGTAATAATACGCCAAAACGCGCCTTAAATCATTTTGGAAAAGAGCTGGTACTCTTACACTGCTCGACCGATGTTAACCAAACATAGCTAAGAACCACCGCAAGAAAACTGACTTTCAAATGAAAAAAACCGCATCGATATCAGTCCATCCGTTTGAGAGCTACGATACCACAGACAGACACACACAGACATCGACGTCAAACTTATAACACCCTAATTTTCCGTCAGGGGTTAAAAATGAGTTCCAGGGTTTTCCTTCCTAGGGTGTAACTGGTTCCCCGGCTTTTACTTAGTATCCGCGATGGTGTGTGGTTTTAGTCGGTTCGAGTTCAACATGCCACCAGGAGGTGGTATCCGAGGAGATATCCGTACGGCAAAATGAAGTCAGACACAGGCAGGCATTGAATTTTGGTGTTTTAACCTATTTCACCTCGACAATAGAGTACGTCTGGCGCCTGTTTGTGTCGATCTATGATTTTTATCTGTAGCTTCAATATAACGTCCATAAATGTCACTTAGTGTCTTAATTGAATAAATGATTTTGAATTTGAATTTGAGTGACTGTCTGTTCGCTTAGATCTTTTGAAGTGACAGATTTTAAATGCAGTTTTCAGCGATAGATGGAGTGATTCAAGAGGTAGGTTCATATGTATGCGCGCATACATTCTTGCATTTTATAGCAGGGGAAAATTCGAGAATTTTAACGATTTCCGTGCCTTTAAAGACGGGTCGTGTCGCTAGTAATATCATGAATACAAAAGCGTGTCTGTCGGCCTTTCACCTTTTACTGCCTATATATTAGATTTAGATGAAAAATAAGGTATAGAGATATTTTGAATCAAGAGAAAGGACTAAAAATAGTCAGATACTAGGGATGAGGACGTCTCGTACGCAATAGAAAAAGTCAACAAAGACTATCACTGACTATCAAATACTGCCTCGGTGGAGCAGTGGTAGCGTACGCGACTGCTGTCCATGAGAGACCTCGAAGAGAGGGTTCGAATCCTGAGTCGGACCAAATGTTTGTATGATCTGCAAATATTTGTTTCGGAGTTTGGGTGTTTTCTATGTATAATATGTATGTATTTACAAAAAAAAAGTATTTATGTATTCATAGCAGTTATCTAGTACCCATAATACAAGCTCCGCTTAGTTTGGGAGTAGATGGCGTTGTGTGTTAGATGTCCGAAATATTTATTTATTTATTTATTTATCAAAGTCATTAAGAAGCTGGTCACCGAGGTGAAGTTTGTCGGTTAATCATACCAATTGTCAAGTAACCATCGTGGGGATCAAGTTGATGCTAAGTAGGATGGGTACGGCAGTCATTCCATCAATTGTCTACGTGACTATACCTCTGAGCACAGTGGTAAAGAACCAGGTTCTTTAAGCCATTGCCTGGTAGATAATGCCTCATGGCAATAAATCCAGTCCCCAACCTGCACTTGGCCAGCGTTAGGACGTATGGCCTTAACCCTCTCCTGAGAGAAGATCCAAGCCCAGCATTGGGACTTAATGGGTTGTTGATGATGATGAATAAATCCGCTTTGTACTTCATGTGCAATAAATTTTAATACATAAATAAATAGTTTTTATTTATTTATCTTTATTGTACACACATAACAGAGAGAAACGTGACAATTGGCGGTTTTATCGCTTATGGCAATCTCTTTCAAACTGTCTTTGTATAGATATTATAGTGATTGACATTAATTATGGTAGCAATTAGGTACAGCGCACAAATTTACTGAAATATGTAAATATTAATAAAATACACATCTCATATTACACACATACACACATATACATAAGTAATTGTAATGACAGACAATATTCCTTCACTAGCTTTTAAAATAGAGACTGGGCTTTAGTGAGACGTATTGATGCAGGCAAATAAATGGTCTGACTGAGGATTTATCTGTAAATCAAGTTTCAAATTCTCTGTTAATCTCAGGCCCCTACAATGAATGTGTGTTACAACTGAAAGCGTTCTTTAAGCTAAGAGGGTAGTGTAGTTTTTATTACAGAAATCATCCTTTAAGAGGGTGAAAAGAGGGGTGGTATGTGTGAGGAATCAATAAATGCATAACCGATTTAGATGAAATTTCGATTTGAAAAATTGCGGACAAAGACACAAGTGGAAATATGGTATGAATATAGAGTATAGTGACGGTATATATTTTTAATCCTTTATTCAGAATGAATGGGGTGGTATCCCCAATACGCAGGAAACCACACTGCAAGGAGCGTAGCATAGTACTAGAAGTGGAAGTAGGTCATGTCTCCAGGCGGACAGATGGTCGCTGGAGACGACAAGTGTTAGAGTGAAGACCACGATGGACCGACGACTTGAGGAAAGTGGCTGTCGGTGGATGGATGCGGACTGCCCAGACTGGGATGGTTGGCGCTCCTGGGGGAGGCCTTCGTTCAGCAGTGGACGGCAACAGGCTGAAGAAGAAGTATAGTACGACAAAACCTCGTTTCTAAGGAGACTTTTATACTCATAAGTGGGCTCTTAGAAGAAAAGAAATAGATGGCACTATGTGTCATATGTCCAAAATATTTATTTATTTATTAATGTGGAGGACTCATTTAACTTGTCATTGAAATACAATTGAACATAATTAAAGCAATAATATAGTTACTTAGTACATCTACTAGCACAGTGTGAAAGGGTGAAAACTCCACCAAATATGATTTGCAGCGAAACGACGAGGCTAGCTCTTGAATAGGGATGGGACAAAGCTGTATCGATACAATTTTTATCGAGTTGACGTGCTAGATATCTAGAAAAATCTTACTCTCTCGGGTTTCTGCTCTCAAACTACGCGAAGCCTGGATATAAATCAGACTGCTGATAAACATAAAATTCTTTTATTATGATTTTAAAAGACATTCCCAAGACATCCCGCTTAGGAATAAACATCCTGTATCGCGGAGGACTTGATAAACATATGAAGAAACGGACACAAAGAACACCCAGACTCGGAACAACAATTTGTGTATCACACAAAGTGTTGTCCCATGTGGGATTTGAACCCAAATCACTTGGCGCCGTAGAGAGGCGTGATGACCGCTTAAACCACTAGGCCACCCGTGCAGTCAAATATACCCTCCTTAAATATACTATATTTGTCTTGGTTGAGTATTGATGCCACGTCAACAGGCTCAACAGTTAGGGCCACTAACGGCTGAGCCATGAGACTAAAATTATAGGCCTGTCAAATTTTTTGTCAATACATGAAAAAACGTTAATTAAGTTGATTATTACTTGAAATTCGAATTCAGTTTTCTACAACTATTTAATCTAGGTATATCATCTATAGGGTCCTATAGTACAAGCTCTGCTTACTTTGGAAGTAGATTATCATTTTCATCATCTTTCTTTTTTCTTGTTGGTAAAATCTAGCTGTAGTTATTGAGAACTTCTAATACAAAACACGATTGTACCATTTTTAAAATTTAATCACTTATCGATAGAGATAAAACGAAACCCCGTGTCCCCAACACTATCGTCGGCTCCTTTGATGAGGCGGCTAAGTGAATTCCACTTTGATCTCGACGACGACGGGGAAATTGCCCCGGCTTCCGTTCTAACCGACTTGAGAGAAATGCGGTGCTGTATTTTACATAGAATTCTTGCTAAATTATATGCCTACTTTACTTTCATAAGATTGAATTTTAGGTTTAATTTAAAACATTGCCTGAAAGTGACACAAAATAAGTCAATTTCTTCAGTTAATTACTTTTTAAACGACTTCAAATAGGCGGAGGTATAAAATTCGGTGTTTTTTTTTGTTCTTACCTCCGAACTCAGCTGATTATGAACTAATTTGGTAAAATATTGATCTATTTGGGAGGGTTACTCGCTATCTTGATGTTAAAAATAATAATGCCGTACCTAAAGTAGAAAATCAAGCAATTATGAATACAGTTGGCTAAAAGTCATTATGTCAACGAGACATTGACGTTGGTAATACAGTTTTCAAAGTTTTGTTTTTAATATATGGTTAATATTTCATTAACTTATAAATATACACTAAACTTGCCCGCACAAGATCTGGCTCCTCGCATCCAGCTCCTGCCAGCCATCCCGCGCAAATCATCGCTCCACCTGGCCTGTGGACGTCCTACACTACGTTTGCCGAGACGCGGTCTCCACTCAAGAACTCGTTTATAATATTAAGTATGGATAATTATTACAACCCATTACCCTAAATGATTCTGATAAAAAATTATGGCTATAGTTTACTTTGTGGGGTTTCCTCTATGTTTCAGATGAAAGACGTCCACACATGGACATAGGTCTCCTCCAAGATTAGCCACAACAATTGGTCTTGTGGTACTCGCATCCCGGTTCCACAGGGTTCCTTACTCTAACAGCCATTCTCAGAGTGCTGCAGTAGTCAACAACAACAATTTATTCGAGAGATCCTTTGTGCCCACATCATTGAAAATCTTCTAAAGTAGACTAGCAATTTTTCCCGACATTTTTTACCGATCGATGTGTTTTTACCACAAATATTTATGTCAGCCAAAAAACTCTGTAATACACGTTTTAAATTCAATATCTGATGGGTGGGCGGAATTTCGACAGCCCTTCACTTGAGAGCCCCTGAACCCGACGTTTAATTCCGCATGACGTCATACACGACAACAGCCGAACATTACCGAGTGGAGCCGAAGTATGTATTATGTGGGAACTCGATTTATACTATTAGTGTGCTAGTTAGCTGTTTTTCTTTAGGTATAGAGGATAAATATAGAGTAATTCAATCATTATCGTATAGGATATGCTTATTCCTTGGAAGGAGTTTCTGATGTAATGTACCATTCGGGAAAGATAGTGCAAGGTTTCTTTCAAGTCTTCTTTCTCTTTGCAATGCTGTTGTCTTGCGTAGTGATATAATAATATCCTCACACATCTCATACACGGCTATCTGACCCTAAATATGTCAGAATCTGTACTATGGTAAGCCGACGCAGCCGTCGGTTTATAAACATACTTATATATTTCTAAATGATGTTCTCCTAGCCGATTACGGCCACGGCGGCCAGTCTCAACGGATACCTACCAATTACGCAGGAAATAGTGCACAAGTGTGTTCGTAAACACTGGTGCACCCTCTGCTCCCTCACTCTCATAATCCGATGGGACGGTTAGTCGACACGATCGGGGTGAGATCAGGCGCAGGATCGACCGCAGAATAGATACATAATCTATACAAATTACACCCAGATAACGAAAGAACAAATGGTCGTGTTTATCACATAAAGATTTGTCTTGGGTAGGATTCGAACCCAAGGTCTCTGGCAGGGTCTAGCCACTTAACCTACAGGCCCGTCATAGTATTGTTATCATCAGTTTCTTTCCTTATTTGCCTCTTACGAGGTCCACGAAATGAACAGAGGTTATGACACTCCTTATTAATGATCCTTTACAACATGGAACACCTGTTTGTTTGTTTGCCCAATAGGGATTTTTTTTTCGGACATTCGGACACACAACGCAATCTAGTCCCAAGCTAAGCCGAGCTTGTGTTATGGGTACTCGATAGCTGATATAAATACATATATAGTTTTTTATAAATACATAGATTTTATACATAGAAAACACCTAAATTCCGAAACAAATATTTGCAGGTCATACAAACATTTGGTCCGACCCGGGAATCGAACCCGAGACCTCAAGCACAACAGTCGCACACACTACCACTACGCCGTCGAGGCAGTCTTCAATATGCATAAAGATTTTATTTGTCTCAAATATTTTCTTCTAGATTCTTTATTATCTTTACAATACACTTAAAGGGTATTTATTTATTTATTTAGTGGTCATTATAACTCAGAAAACATTAAATAAAAAGTGAAAATTAAGGAAGAGAAATTTAAACTTACAAAACGCTTACTATTGGTCGAAACGAAATGTGATATCAATGGGCACGTCATCGAAACTATCGGAGTCGAAATTGGAATTGTGTTAGTAGTGTTTGTGAGAAAAAGTACCTTCTTCGATTATTAATAAGTATTAAGTAACGGAAACACTGAATAGTAAACAAACACAAAATGACAATGACGTCATTGGCTGTGCCAGAAGCGCGCGCAAAATGGTGGCGTTTTAAATTTCACTTTGAAAATTAGTTTGACTATATTCAAGTTCATTTATATATTTTTTCTATGACATGGAGACGTAAATCATCAGATTAAAATTAAAAAAGAAACATGCATATTGCTTATTGTGTTAAACATCCATGTTTCCTGTTATCTATCATGTTTTTCTTCTCTTTGGAGTGTTATTGTCATACATCGTTTGTTCTCTTACTTCCCTGTTTTTCTTAATCCTTCACCACACTAAACAGTGGTCTTTTTTACCAATCTCTATCATTAAAAGAACGTATTAGTGTTAAATATCCATATTTCCTGTAATATGTCTCAATTGAAAGATTACTACCACGGATGCTGGCATTCATTTCATACCTAACGCACATCAACACGGGCAAAATATCTATTTTTAAACACAAGAAGGCATTATGAGATCATTAGAACAGTTCCAAGAGCAAAATATATGTGCGTTTTAAATCGAGACACAGACGGCATATAGCGGAGATCGGCTGTTCTGCCATTCTTGTATCACAAAATATGCGTCAGCTTTCGGCCGCTCTCCGCCAAGTCGTGAAAGTTACCTTACACATTTTCCAACAAGGAGGCGGGGCGATTGCGTTCTCCATAAGCGCAAGCCTGGGGTTACACATGGGGCTATCTGTCACCCTAACAGAAGCAGGCCGTGATGGCGGTTCAAGTGCTTATTTCTGCGCAGAAAAGGAACATCGGGGTTTTGCCATAGGTGGGGGGTCTTACGGGTTTAAGTTTTCCTTTCGTAGGGGCACCTGGTTCCTAGACTTCTAGTACACGAGACGGCGTGCGTTTTAGTCGGTTCGAGTCCGACATTGCCACCAGTCGGTGATTTCAGAACAAAAAAATAGGGAAAGCAATTGCTTCTTTATGTAGGAGAAAGTAAGAATATTACACACTTTTTATAATTATAATAATACATCTAGTTATACCCCCTGCCACGTTTCACAGTCGTAGGCGCAAAACAGTTGCGAATAATATATTAAAATCATCTTTAAATGGGTTACAAATCGTGTCAAATTGAAGCTACACCAAGGTTTTTGAAACGTACACCAACCCACTTTATTCATTTTTATATAAAATCATAAAAAACACTTTGAATGATTTTTAGCGCTTGGAACAACAATAACCAAAAGCAGCGAACCTCTATTCATTAAATTTTATTGTTTTTTTGTGAGCCACGCTTTATCAACATACCCGTATTGACAAGACCGCAAAACAGTAACTTTCTAGGAAGGTCACAACATGTACCTATAAGAAGAATAATATTAAGTCTGTATGTTTCAGTTCCCATCATCCCGGAGTTCCTGTACGACATTCGCCACCCGAACGCGCCACTCTCTATGTCGCTGGAAGACATCACCCTGCCCCCGCCGTCGCCTACCCCCTACTGTCCTTGTCTTGAGAAAAACAACACGCTGGTTGTGGAAAATGTGACACATAGTAAGTGTTTACTTTTAATGCTACTTCTTTTAAATCGGCGAACTCCGGTTGCACGCACGAAAAAGCATGACTCTTTGTCACGTTCCGTCTAAGCCGAGCATAAAGCGAGAGCGCGGAACACGTGAAAGAAAGGCACGATCGGCATTCGACTTGTGACGTATATTTTTATCAACATTTTCCTAATATCACGTAAAATTATCGTCCGTAAACCGACTTTAGAGACGAGCAATTTTTATTTTTGTTTAGAATGCCTTTTAAGATATACTCTAGATTACTTTTCTTTGTACAAATGTTAAAAGTTGTGGACTGAAAGTTTGTAGGTTTTCGAAGCACTCCCACCACTAAAAAAGAAAATGTCTTTTTTTATTTTGCCAATAACCTGACAGAGAAGATTAATATAAAAATGACAGCACCTAAAAAAATTACAAAGTAATGATTGAGTCGTCGAGAGTCTGCATATTTGTAAAATGTAAGCAGATTTTTATACACATACTAGCCTACACGGCACACGTTGTCTTGCCATATATATAATATCTTGCCATATATATATAAAATAGAGTTGGGTCACCCTTATCATTAAGGGTATGAAAATTAGATGTTGGACGATATTAGACCTACACGATATGCAAAAATTTCATAAATACCGGTCCAGATTTTTGCAGGAGTTTGGTAACAAATCGTCAATCGCGACACGAGAATTTTATATATTAGATAAAAGTCTGTCAAAGAGCTTTTACTCTGCCTGATGCAAAGCATGAGCAGAATTCAAGAGTAGTTGGTCAGCACACTCTTTGCGGATGCAGACAATCAATGTAAAAATGCAGCATGGCGACCTAAACTGTGGAGGCGTATTGAGATGTTTCTTCATTATTGTCTCCGGACTGTCAGACCGAAACTCACCAACGAAACACGACAGCAAGTATGCTTCATTCATGCAAGTCATATCAGGTTGATCTTCTGTGAGAAAGTAGTACCGTCCCTATCGAGCTGGCCCATTAGTTCCGCAATCACTGTGGCTCTATTACCTAAAGGCTTTTGTTTGTGTCTAGAAGAAGAAGAAACATCAAATTTTTTAAACCTGTGTAACTCCTATTTCTGATCCAAAATGGACTGTTTAAAAATGAAAACGATTACATTATGACCAATAAACCAAAGTTTTTTAAAGATCTATCAATTTTACACAATCTGATTTAACTTGGACCATAACATGATTCGTACTGTGCTACGAGGGACAGATACAAAGAAAAGTCGAAGGCTACACACTAACTCGGTTCCCATGTGAACACGAACATTAAAAATAACGTAGAGATAATAAACAGCTTAAAATATTTTCTATACAGAGGAGAAGAAAAAGAATGCAATAAATTAGAATTAAAGGCCAATAAGCTTAATGTCTAATATAAAGTATTATCTAAATTACTGTTGTTTAGATTGACTGACACTCTTGATGAAAACCATCCGAAGGAGCATACTGGATTTAGGAGCATCTACTCTACCATTGATCACATACATGTTCTACGCCAGATACTTTAGAAATATAGGGAATACTATAAAACATATTATTTGAGTTTTGTAGACTTTAACAAGGCATTTAATTCCCACCATTACATGTGGGAATCATTAGAACAGCAAGGGGTCCTTAAAAAGTACATACGCATACTATAAATTTCTCTTGGAAAAGCACAGCACAAATAAATCTGGAAAAGTCAGGGGAAGAGTTCCCGATAGGAAAAGGCGTCCGTCAAGGGGACCCTATGTCGCCGAAGATATTCTCAGCTGTGCTGGAGATTGGCTTGGGATGAATTCGGACTTAATTTAAACGGAGACCAATTGACTCATTTGAGATTCGCTGACGATTTAATAATTTTCTCCGAATGCCTGATGATCTTATAAAATGCTACAGCAATTATATGACGAAAGTGCAAGTGCAGGGCTCACAATGATTATAACAAAAACAAAATTAATGAGCAGTTCCTCACAAAAAAATATCAAGGTTAAAAGCATTTGGAAGAGATTCTGGTCGTTGAGCGAAATAATGAAAAATAAAGAAATGCCTATGACAGAGAAACGAAAAGTCTTCAATGCTTGCATACTGCCGTGTCTTACATACGGATGCCAAACTTGAGCCTTAACTAAACAACAACAAAAAATATTTAAATATATGTCACAATGGGATAGAGAGAAGCGTATTGGCGGTAGGGTAGAAACGATAAAATACATTTAAAAAAGATCAAAGAAAAGGCTAACTATAGAAAAGTTAAATTTATTAGCAAAAAATTAAAATGGCGCTGGTCAGGACATATGACGAGAGAAAATAAAGGTAAATGGACCAGAATAATAACGGAATGGTACACTAGAGAAAGCAGAGGTATATAGTGGAGGAAGACAGACAAAGCGATTGGTTATGCATAGCAAAGCACAGAAACAAATGGAAATCCTTAGAGGAGGCCTTTGTCGAAAGACAAGCTGTTAAGAAGAGAGATATGCAGAATGCTGAGAATTAGTTTAAGTTAATTTATAGTTTATCACTATCGTTATGTTTGGTTACAGTAATGTTTAGTTAAATAAACAACAATAAAGGCTCATTTTATTTTTATTTAACTCCTATTTAGCATCAGTGAATCTCTTATTCTTGTCAGAAGTAAAATACAACGGCGTCTCTATCTCCCACAGTCAACATAACAGCGGAGAGAGAGTTGCGACACCAAGAGCTGATTCATGAGACGGTAGCTGTGGGTGTGATGTTTGCCAGCAAAGCTTTGGTGCAACTCCTGGCTAATCCCTTCGTAGGACCACTGACACACAAGTAAGTAGTTCCTCACATACGAAGATAACTAGTTTTTTGATTTCTAGGTAATTTTTTTGTTAAATGTCGCTAAATGATTCCGTCCTAAAAGGACCAGATATACCCCTATAGATATGTGGGGAATTTAGCAAGGAAATCATACTATAATCGAAGCGCACTGTGGAGGATATTCCTTTAACAAAATAATGATATCACATCGGCGACAAATAAGAATTCAGATCACTTGTTGGGTTAACTGACTGCAGTTCCTCAGATATCGCTTACCTGTTCTAAAATATATATAATCTTTAACAAAATTTGTAGGCAGGCTGAGGAACCTTCAGCAGTAAGAATATTCCATAGCCAAATTGAGCGGGAGAGGCAATTTCTTTTCTTTTCTAATTTTTTTACTTATAAAAATGCTTCAATTTAAATTAATTAGATTTTTTAATTATTATAAAACACATTTTACTTTGACATAGTCAACATATTGTGTTATAGATGAGCAGACAAAAGTAAGTGGACTATAAAATTAAACTTAATTTTGATGTTTCCAGGATTGGCTACAGCGTTCCCATGTTTACCGGCTTCATCCTCATGTTTTTATCCACTTTAAGTAAGTACAGCTGATCTTATATACAACGTTACAGCAAAGCATGTTAATTTTTTTGGAAAAAATGTATGGTTGAACGACCAACAACTCCGTTAGGTTAATTTCAGAAAACACAAATGGTGTAATGTGTGTAACTAGTCACTTGTTCTCTTACAGCGCTTAGTGTTGTGGATTCGATATCCAAATGACACTACACTGTGTGTGATCCACAAATTGTTGTTCTTAGTCTGGGTATTCGTTGTGTCGATTTCATGTTTGTTTGTAAAGCAACTAGGTAATTACCGATACAGGATTTATTTCCTAGTGCAGAACGTAGTCTTTTAAAAAAGAAGAATTAAGAAATAAACATTTTAATAATATACTTTCTTTCAGTCTTCGCATTCGGCCGTTCGTACTCCGTACTGTTCATAGCTCGAGCCCTTCAAGGCATAGGTTCCTCATGTTCGTCTGTGTCCGGAATGGGTATGCTGGCGGAACGGTATCCAGATGACAAGGTAATTTGAGTTGATATGAAAATAGAATGAAGCTTGGACTCATTCTAAACGTAATATATATGTATATATATATAATATATAAAAAAAAAAATATATGTTGTTGTCATCACTAAACTAAAATTCACTGAAATTTATTGTTGAATTTTATACTTTAGTTTCGTCTATTAACAGTCCATTTTTAGATATTTCAGCTTTCACTATATTTAGTTCAGTACCAACTTAAAGTTGATCAGAAGTACATGCTTGTTTATGGCAAAAATAATTAAAGTAAACTGTAATGTAAAATATGAAATAATTACGAAAGTCATTTAGTCCGCATGTATTTAGACGACATCTAAGTTTAGTGTGACCTGTCAAGTTTTACGTCATACGTTACACGTTTCAAACGGTCAACAAAATAAAAATTATGCCCTAAGTTGAGTAATTTAATTAATTTTGATTGTGCCAGAGTAAATTTTACAATTTCAAGTAGTATACTAGCTTGTGTCTCTGATTAAATTTTATTTGGTACTAAATTAAACAGCTAAGAGGTGACAGGTGAGAGGTGAGATATCTAAAAATGGTCTGTAAACAGATGAGATTGAAATATATAATCCAGCAACAAATTTTCATGAATTTTAATTTAGTGACGACAACAACAGAATTACCAACATTGAAAACAATCATGTTAAAATACACACAATAACTTGACTATATCTGATTCCTGGCAGATCTGACAAACCTTGACGACTGGGTCTAAATTAGGCAGAACCTGTTATATGGTAACCAGACTGCTTATAAACTATTTATATATCTATATACACAGGTATGGTAAATAAACTACTGCCAAGCAGTATACATTTTGTTAGCCTTGTGGTTTAACACGCCGTAGGACGATACTTTGTGTGTGCATTACACAAAGTGTCGCCAAAAATTGATTTTCTGAGTCTGGATGTTTTTTGGGTCTATTTTATGTATGTTTGGTAAGTCTCCAGCGAACCAAATGTATATTTAACAAACGCGAAGTTGTCTTAAAAAAGAGAAATATACACTACCTCTTTTCCAGGATGGCTTAAATTTATTCATTCCTCATTTTGCCTGTCGTAGTCTCACAAGAGCGCTTACAAGAGTACCGAAATATAGGACAACAAATCTGGAAACCAGTTTTCTTTCCGAAATTTAAAACGTATTAAACGAGAGAAACGTATTAGTTTCTCTCGTTTACTTATCAAGTGAAAATAACCGGGGTCTGAATAGTTACAATCAATAGACCACAATACATCCATTTAAACCAAACCAACATTCGCATTTCAGCGATATACATTGCAGGTAAACTTCGGCTAATCCATGTAACGAAGGGTACATTATGATGGTTATTATTTGCACGTATATAATTAAGTCATAATTTCTTCTCAGGAACGCGGTAATGCTATGGGAATAGCTCTTGGAGGTCTGGCTTTAGGAGTACTCATCGGTCCTCCGTTCGGAGGTCTTATGTACGAGTTCGTTGGCAAGACTGCGCCGTTCCTGATGCTGTCGGCCCTGGCACTTGCTGATGGATGTTAGTGTTCTGCTTCGAAAATTATAAGAATTTTAATATGATCTGAATTATACTTAAAAAACATCCAAAATATTCTGCCACACTATGTTGTATTAAATTCCGGTTGCATTAATGGGATATGGGGACCAAATTTGACACAAAAAGTACATAAATACAATCTTTGAAATAGTTTGCATATAGGGTCAATAGTTGACCTTAATCGGTGCAGAACTTTGCAAATAATTATTATATTAATTATTTTCACTCACTGTATTGCACACTAGTCATTAGATAATTATCTTTTTCTCTTGCAGTGCTTCAACTGATGATTTTGCAGCCGGGAGTAGTTCGCCAGGAGTCAGATCCGCCATCGCTTAAAGCTCTCGTCACTGATCCATACATCCTGGTCGCTGCTGGTACGTTTCAAGTTTCATTATTACAATATTACCTAAAATGGTCTTACACCAAAATATAATTCTTTAGATAAATATCTCACCACTTACTTAAAACGCTCCGGCTTTACATTATTAGTAACTGTTTTAAATCTGCATAAAGCAAAGCCTAAAAAGATATGCATGTCCATATATCTCAATCAGTGTGAGATGTGCCTTATAAATTCCCAATGCACTTCTTTTGCCGTTGAGTTGGAGATGCGTGCCTTTAAAGACACACTTTACAGTTGTAAACATAGGCTCTCGAACTAAATGGTTCTACTTTTAGCTTGTGTTTCCTTTCTAGTATGGTACCGGGTCCTTTAAGCGGGGCGTGAAGAACACCTCACTAGTCCGCCATTTTGGCGGTGAATCCAAATTCACTATGAAGATGGTACCTCTTGGATTCCACTCATACTTTCCATCACAGCTGAGTCATTTTAACAGCTATAGCTATTAAAAGATTCCATATTGCGTTGAAGTTATTCTCTTGAAATAAAAGAACTTTATTCTCTTGCGCCCGATTAAAATGATTCTAAGGCTTTGTTGTGTTCTTAAATTCCCAAGGGAGTGGACTTCAAGCTGGCGTTACCCATTAAAGAAATCAGTTAAAAACCTCAGCATTGTTACTGTTTAAAATCGTGAGATGTGGACGACTTAAATGATATCTTATGATACAGGAGCTATCACCTTTGCGAACGTGGGCATCGCTATGCTGGAGCCGAGTCTACCTATATGGATGGCTGACACCATGGAAGCTAGGCGCTGGCAGCAAGGCGTAGCGTTTTTACCTGCTAGCATCTGCTATCTGATCGGTATGATATCATGAAGTAGTTAAGAGAATTTCTCCTATTATCATTTAAAAAAGGGGGTAGTTGTTTTATCAGTCACCCTACAGTTTCCAACTGCGTTGAGTGTTTTGAGTTTGGTCCCATGGGACTTAACTTTGCGCACTCCACAACTGTTGTTCTGAGTCTATCCATCTGCTTCATGTATGTTTGTAAAATTCTCCTTGACGCTAACATATTTTCAGCGTAGATGTTGTCAATAAAAGACTAGCTGAGCCCCGCGGTGTAACAACAACCGCAGACAACCCTTCGGGGCAAAGCTGGTCGTACCAACTCAGAAACCTTTATGGGCTCATTTAGAACACTTTACTGAAGATCATGACATTATTAAATGCATAGTTTACGATTCTATAAAGGACATACAGACAAACATTCATATTTAAATAAAATATATCGATACTATAGAACTTTTGACTTCTTTTTATTTTCCACCTCCTTATGTGCACTTCCCATGTTTCAGGTACCAACCTGTTCGGTCCACTAGGCCACAAGATGGGACGCTGGCTGGCTGCATGCTCAGGGCTCATCATCATTGGTGTTTGTCTTATATTGGTAAGATATGTATACACATATTAATACGTGAAGTAAAATCTTTTAACCCTGGAACGGAGAATAGTTAAACGTCGACCACTGGGCAACCACCAGTTGGATGACACCAAGACCTCACAGAAAACCAGTATTAAGTATTTCTTTCGTTACTTCGAGGTTACTGAAGCTCAAATTCCCTCCCACTGAATCTACGAAAAGAGGCTCACTTAGGTGGGAATACACTTGTGATTCCAGAATAGCAGGTATTCATTGGTGGCGGCAGTCACTTACCATGGGTTTAATTGTCTGCTCTTATGCCATACAAAACTTAAAATATAAATAAATAAAATAACAGTAAATATTTCGGACATCTAACACACAAGGTTCTCCAGTCCCAAGCTAAGCAGAGCTTGTGTTATAGGTACTAAACAACTGATACAAATACATATGTAAATACATATTATATATAGAAAACACCCAAACTCCAGTTCATACGAAGATTTGGTCCATCCCGGGAATCGAACCCGAGACCTCAAGCACAACAGTCACATGCATTACTACTGCACCAACGAGGCAGTCAAATATATACAATATGTGTCTAGTTATTAAGAGTAGTAAGTTTGTCCTATAATAACTATTCAATGAAATAATATCGGGCCTATTGGTCTAGGCCCTTTGAGGTCTTGGGTTCGATTCCCAACCAGGATAAACATTTGTGTGAGATAAGCACGATTATTTCTTGTCTGGGATTTATTTATCTGTGATATTGTATGTCTTTAGAATTTTATTTTCAGTATGTTTATCAGCTGTCTGGAAACTCTTCCTAATAAGTGATGATGATGATGATATTCTCCGAGCCGATTACGGCCACTGCGGCCAGTTTCAACGGAGACCAGCCAACAACACAGGAGATATTATAATGTACAAGTGTGTGCGCAAACACAGGTGTACTCTCTGTAACCTCTCTCATAATACGATGGGACGGTTAACCGACACGATCAGGGAGAGACCAGGCACAGGACCGACAGTTTTAGTTGCTCTCCGAGGCACGTGGGGTTCATACCCCAACTTCCAATCTCCGAGCTGTTATTAAGTATTTATATAATTAGAAAAACTGTTGCCCCAACTCAGGATTTGACCAAGACCTCTTGATTGGCAGTCGCATACTTCAACCGCTAGACCAATGAGGCAGTTTCCTAATAATTAAACAGACGGTGAAAATAAATTATTTACTCTGCAATTAGGCTACAACAATAAATTTGCATGTTAAACTTTTTTGAACAGATGTGTTCGACCTTTCCTAAATAGACTAACTATGAGAAGAAAGGACAGTTGTGTGTATATTATTGTTATTAACTTACTCTGAAATACAATTGTAATACAAAAAAACAACAATCTTCCTCAGATCCCTATGGCTCGCAAACTGGAACACCTAATCATCCCTAACGCCGGTCTGGGCTTCGCTATCGGCATGGTGGACTCTTCTATGATGCCGGAACTAGGATTCCTCGTGGACATACGACATGCCGCCGTATACGGCTCCGTGTACGCTATCGGAGACACCGCCTTCTGTCTAGGATATGCCGTTGGTAAGTTTACAACTGGACTCTTCCACTTAGGCAAACGTTGTACGTAAACGTAGGGCGTCAGGACGATTTGTAGAAAGTGGTTGACAGCAGATAAATACGGACTGCCCGAAGTGTTCTTTGGTGGTCTTCGCTTAGAAGAGGTTGGTTAATTTGGTTTGTTTTGAATATATTGCTTCGAAAGCACTCATATCTTCAGTACGAAACTAGTATTACCAGAAAAGAAATACGAAAGTATGCAGTGCCCGAGTGGTCAATTTAGAACTACTTTTTCACAAAGACACTACGAGTTTCCTGGATCTTCCTTATATAACAAAATTAATCAAATTTTATCCATATATCCCCTAAGTAGATCTCAATGCAAGATAGCATTATCCAAGTGGCTACAATCCTTGGATTATGGGAAAACTAACCTGCTGTTGGTTATACCTTTGTAATTACATATCATATGCACACAACACCTATAAACAGACATACACATTCACTCACACACAGAGACACACATTCACTCACACACAGAGACACACATTCACTCACACACAGAGATACACATTCACTCACAAGACACATTCGCTCACTCACAGAGACACACATTCACTCACACACGTACATAAGCTCACTTACTCCACAATAATACCGACACTCTCATACAAACACACATATACAAAGATGCACACTGCACTCTTTTCTTTTGTATTTTACCGGCTTTATTCACTGCTTCTGTGTAAAATTCTATATGTTTGGGATAGGGCCTGGAGGTCTGTAACTCAAGGGTGACTCCAGTATAGACTCCAGTCTCTCACAATGGGACGTGTTTCGTAATGTATAAGTACCTTCCTTTGTGATGAGAGAAATAAATGTCCAAACTACCTCGCAGAACCGTACGTACACTGTCTAGATCCAAGTGATATTAAAGCTTCAGAATAATTAAGTTGTGAAGGAGTCCCAACCCGCTGTAAGAGGGCAAAAGGCAGTGCTCCTGGGCGGTGTAAGTTACTATACCATAAGCATCTTTAGCGTATCGTATTTAGCACTTATGGTAGCGACCACCACACCAGTAATTATTGTTTATCAGGATCAGAATACCACAACAC
The DNA here is from genome assembly GCA_003709505.1 of Hyphantria cunea. Lineage (NCBI taxonomy): Eukaryota > Metazoa > Arthropoda > Insecta > Lepidoptera > Erebidae > Hyphantria > Hyphantria cunea. Next base: position 529,535 of record PKRV01000926.1, read on the forward strand.
GCGACTACCTTCAAGTTCAACGGTGGACATAGGCCTTTCCTTCGAAAAAGGTTTTGGCCTACTGTAATGTAATAAACTAACGGCTTAGAAAATACTTTTTTTAGTAGTCCTTCTCTTTACCATGCTGTGGACTTGCATAGTTCGATCTCTTAGCCGGCTCTTAGTGGTGGTGGCACCTCGTATTCTCAGTCATACTATAGATGATAATGTCAGTGTTATAGTTACTAATTATATATTAGTAACTATAACACTGACATTATCATCTTCCTAGCCTTTATTATTCCCGAGATTATTTAGTGTCGAATACTAGTTCAACCGGTTTTACCTGAATATCAGTTTTCACACAGAACGGCTGACATCTGACCTCCGCGACCCTGAGAGTGAACTGAATTTGCAGGTTAACTAATTGTCAGTATATTTGAGGGCACTGATTTTCCAGTAACGATTGCCATAGATGTTCATGACAACTGGAACCGACGGCTTAACGTGCTCTCCGAGGCACAGGCTGGAAACACGGGCATCTTCCATACTCCGGGTTGCTATTAAGAATTTCTTGTAAGAGGAAGCCAACAGCAGACCGCCCCGGGAATCGAACCTGAGACCTACTGATCTGTAGTCGCTTACGCTAACGATTTGACCACCGAGGCAGTTATAACACTGAAAATAACCTATAAATAAATATAAATGACCCTGACTCACACTCTTTTTTTTTCCTTCACTTCCAGGACCTGCTCTGTCCGGTGCTTTGATGAACAGCATCGGCTTTGAATGGATGATGGTAATCATCGCCATACTTAACTTCGGCTATGCTCCTTGTCTCTTGATGCTGAGATCACCACCAGCCCGGGATGAGAAGCAGGTTAGTACCTAATTCAAATTTGTTCTTAATAACATAAACACAGGACAACACATGGTTCTATACAGAATCAAAGGAATGGACCACAAGCAATTATGCAATTATATAATAAAAAAACATTCATGATCAACATGATGGCTGTTAATGAGTGATGCTCTGTAGTTTTTTTTACCTTAGAAAGGGAGTTTTTGCCTGGATTGCCATGGAATAAGCTTCCAATTTTCTTTACAACAGAGTTTGCTCCTCCGGTTTTTGAAACCATCACCATACTAATCTAACAACATAATGATATTTAAGCACCATTAAGGGCTTTGTGGATCTGTATTCAAAACTTCAGAAAGGTCACTAGAACTTTTTTAATTCCTCATTTCATAACTTTCAGAGCCTTATAATCAGTGATAAATCATCTGTCCGCTACGTGAGCTACCAAAACGAAGAAGAAGAATAAGCGCCATCTTGAAAAACTTGCCCGCCATCTTGAAATACTTTCGCGCCATTACTGCCCGCCATTTTATATTCCACACTCGGGAGTTATAATGGGGTTTGCTTTAGACGTCTTAGGAGTAAAGACCAACATATATATTTATATTCTATGTATACTGTAGTATATTGCCCATACGTATATTTAAAGCATATCCAATATATTAGATTCTATTTTATGTCTAACTGTATACAATGTTTAGAATTTCTGTATCTACATATGACCAATTTTTGTCTAAGCTATCGTAATTTGTAGTGTCATGTACTTATGCTTATATGCGAGGCGAAAGACAGATGAAATGTGGCTATGTGCATGCCTATGTAGTTCTGACATGTTAAAAGACATATCTAGAAACTAAATCATTTTAACATTGTATCATGTATGTTGTGTGATGTTGTTTAAAACTATATTGAGAATCAATATCGTATCAAAGATGCAAAAACGTGTTATCTTTTAACAAAAACTTTAACTTCTGACTTTCTAGTGTTTTCTTCCATCTATTATTATATATTATGTATAATTACAAAAGTAGACAATACAATATGTATAAAACCGATTATTCAGGGTGTATATGTTATCTAAAAAGGTGTTGCAATATTTATACAATTGAAAATGTGCTAGAATGCATACTTTTTGTAACTTACGTTAATACTAATTGAATTTTAATATTTATGTATTGGAATTTTATTTTGCTTGTTTTTTGTATACTTCTGACTATAGAATATATATATTTAATATACACAAATATATATAATGTATACTTACTATTGTAAAACGTTAAAACCACAACGTTTATATTAAAACGAAATATCTTTGCAATGTCGCTTTTAAAAATAACATTTTAACAGCTTACGTAGCGATAATTTTGCAAAAGTGACTTCGACAATATTTTAATTGTATAAATTTATATAATATGTATACAATATAGACAATAACATTATATTTTGAAAGTGAAAACTATACTTCGCGTACGATTTGAAATATAAAACTTACAATACATCATGATGATGATGAGATGCCAATACATCAGGCCTTCTTTACTATTGATTTAGATTAGCCAAAAGTACCTGATTTTTTAAATATCATCAAGTTAAAAGTAAAAAGACCCCAAAACAAGTCTTAATTTTTATCAAAATTTTTAGACAACGCTATATATAGTATTTACTAAGTTATTGGTTTTGGCTTAATGACAATAAAATTGGTCCTGTTTTTCTGATGTGTTTATTTTATCAGTGGACCAAGTGGGTAGATTAATTTATTTCTATATATGTATGAGCTTATTTTGATAAAGTTGTATATAAACAACTTAATAAAATGACAATATGTTTAACTGAAAGTTGTACTGTAAATATTTCTTTGTATTATATGATAAAAGTTTGAGTTAATTTAAAGAAATTTAATTATAAATAAAATGATATATTTCCATTAATTATAAACAAATTGTTTTTATCACTTATAATGTGTGTATAGTAAAATAATATTTGTTATTAAATTAATAATTATCTGTGCTTATACAAATTTGCAATTTAATTAATTTTTACATTTGTAAGCTTCGCACCCAATTTTAAAGAGTTGTATATAATGGACGAAAAATGATACACGATACTAACTGGTTAGCCTTTTTATCGTCTTGTGTATAACAATAACCATTTAGACACATATAAATATATTAATGTTTTCGTCTATATAAACAACCTTTTATATTAATTATAAGACGTTGTAGGTCTCTTATTGTTTTATATTGGTTTGAACAAAATAATAGATCAAATGTGAATGATTGTTCTTTAGTATTAGTAATATTATTGTGTTGTACTTTAGATGTTGTTCATACTTTAGATGTTGCTCCCAACTGATATAAGTATTTAGTCTTTAAAATATGTATATTATCTTATCTCATTTTAAATTTCATCAATTTTAAATCTTATCTCATTTTTTTCATGAAATACAAGTAGATTTCTTATCCAGAAACCTTTAATCAGAGTAATTCGCAAAAAAAATTGTAATGTATATTGATGAATAGAACAGTACTACCAATTTTTTCTTAATATTTTATAGAATATATAAGAAATAATCTTAGTATTTAATTTCAGGAATATATAATATGAATACTCTTTACTAATAATAAATATTAAATATTTCAAATAGTATGCACGTGTAACGTAGAAAATCATATTTAATCATTAAATCTTATTCAACATTTTGACTCATTAGATTACTTAAGAGTTTTTCACACCATATTCATAATATTTCTATGAATTGATATCCATATTTCTTCATATGTGTCTTTTGAAATTAAAAAGATATCCTAATTTTTATTTAATTAAATAAATGTATTAATTTAATCAAAACATTTTTCATCATAGTTAATATTAATTTACATTTCAGACAAAATTAACTCCAATTGAGTTTTAATACAAATGGTGAATATCAAGAATTTCTTAAAAAGGTTTACCTTACACAAAGTAAGGTATGTTATCAGTTAAGTTACACAGTATGTTACAAAATATTTTAGACTTGAACTTCAAAATTACTTATTTTATATGTTATTCACAAAAAGACAACGCAAAATCAAACTATGTGTGGCTGCATAGTTTGTTGATTGAAAATGTTGAAAAATGGTTCTTTAATTCATTTCATAATAATATATACATATTTCTTAGCTTATAATTATACATTTGACGTCTACGCTTAATGATACAAGCATATCTCCATGCTAATAAAGTAACCAGACAATGCTACTGTTTTATATTTAAATATTTATGCAATTAAAAAAAAATACAAAATGTATAATCACATAATCTTCCAGTATTAGATATAAAAGATATAATATTTATCAATGTTTTTGTACTATGTATAATATCAACTTTCTACATGTATATGTATATTTAACATAAATTTTGTTTTTGTTTAACTTTAATTCAGTGAGTTGTTTAAGTTAGTTAGTGTGTCTTGTTTATTTGTTATATTCTGATAAATGTTAAAGTATTATACCATAGGTAAACATATAGGTTTTGTAGCAAATTAGATTGTTTGTAGTTAGTAGTTGTTATATGTAGGCAATAAAAGTAGTGTACAGTAGATAAACAATAATACAATCATTCATATTTGATATTTTTTAGCTTCTTGCAATAGCTGGGTTTGGGTCCTATTCAAAATGTATAATATATGTTATATTATTTTGTTGTATAATGAATGTATAAAACGGATTTAATCCACGCTTATGTTATTAAAATTAAAAAAAAATATTTAGAATTTAAAGTTATTCATTACATTTATAAATTTAAACTTAATCATGTTATTTTTGTTACTGATTTTGATACCTACGTAATCCTTCATGGTCACAAATAAGATATATTAAAAAAACAACATATTTAAGTTTCAGTATACTATCTTTAAAGTGTTGTATAAAATTTGGTTTATATTTATAGGAAAACTATATTTTGAATATAATAAAATTTATTATTAGTGCAATGGCGACGAGCTAAATGTGTATCGTAGTAATAATCTGAAATTTTGTAAAATATAATAATATTTAATAATATCATGCATTTTACCCGGGTATAGCACGAAATACCCATTTATTATTGTAGTTTTATAAGTAACTTAGAATAAGAATATAGTAGACTAAGTTGTACACAGCGAATTTAATTAAGCGTGTGCCAAATTATACCACATTAGAAATATTCTTATAACCTTATATCAAAATAAATATAGAAATATTTTTACGCATATTCTGTAATTGCATGGTTTTTCAATCTTACTGGTAATTTCAACAATTACCCCTTTATTTTAGATAGTGGTATCCTATGGCGAAGTATAATATTCCCTGAATGTGATAGTGTAGTGATATTTTCGGCTTTTAGATGTAGTTTTAAGTTAAAATATTTACATCGTAAGTAACTGGTAATCTGAATTATTTTGTTTATAATAATTTATTGTTTCTTTATTAATTAAAGAGGCTATCATCGTTTTTTCTAATATTTTGTTACTGTTAATAAATTTATAACAAGTCGCTTGTTTTTGTACAAAATTTATTTGTTGAACAAACCTGTACTTTATACATAATTAAAGTGTATAATGTTAGTGTGTAATGTAAATGACAAAATATACTTTTAAAATTAAAATATGTTGCAAAAAATGTTTTAAGAGTTATGTTTAAATGTGTTTTATGATATAATATAAGACATGTTATATAACAGTTTACCTTGTCCGGCCCTAAATGTTTAAACGATTCATGTATTTGTAAATTAAATATACAGTGTAATTTAAGTGCTTGTGTTGAAGAAATGGCTCAACTTGGCAGTGAAAATTATTTTAAATCAAGTTTTAAAACATATATTCTTATGTACATTAGAATAGTAATATACATGGCCTATTGTTATTTTTGTTTAGCTTAATATATATATATATATACTTTATATATATAACTTGAAAATTGATTATATTTAAAAGATAGTAGCTCTTCTGTTATTTTTATTTTATTATATATATACATATATAAATGTAATATGAAATATTATAAATATAAAAATATGTTATAATTTAATAAAAATGTGGGTATATGAACCAATGCAGTGTCTTTTATTAATATTTTTACTCCACAAAAAGCATATTTTTAAAACGCTGTAGTTGTTTTTTTTTAATATAATAATATTAATTGTTTGATACTCGCGGTGTAACAGTTATCTAAAATCGAAAGTACCGTATATCCTTTTTTAAACATTACCGTACCGTGGGAGAGCCACGCTTCGGCACTAATGGGCCGGCTAGATTCGAGTGATACCATGGCCTCATAGAAAATCGGTGTGAAACTGCACTTGCGCTTTGTTTCACCGAGTAAGTGAGGATACCGGAATACCAGAATATCTCTTAAGTCCCGTCGTTTTCGATAAATAAATATTTCAGACATCTGACACACAAACTAAACAGAGCTTGTACTATGAAAGCTAGATTACCTGATAGAATCTACAAATCAAATATTGGCAGATAAATGCATGCATGGGGAAGCCGAGAAATTGATACAGCGTTTAGGAATCAACTCTGACAATTGTCAGGTTTTTTGGGAGTTGTTAAACCACAGACCGTATCATGGGGAATGCTCTGAAGAGATCTTCCAACTGTTCCCCTCTTCTCCTTTCCTCTAAAGGACAACACGTGCTGGCTTTCGAAGTACTCATTAAGAGTGGTAGATATACGTTCTCGAACGCAACGTTTAGGTCCTTCCTTCTTATGCCGAGCGATGGAAACATGGAACTCACTACCACCGCATGAGTTTCCCATTATGACCCCGGGTCCTTTAAGTGGGGCGTAAAAAGCTTCTCACTAGGCGGCCATAGTGTGGCTCACCATGCTGCTCTGTCCACATTCCACACGAGGATGGTGACCACCACTCTTGGAGTCTGCTTATGGTTTCCATCAGAAAGAGTAGTCATTTCGGTGGCTTTAAACATTAAAAAAAGAATTAACAACAAACGACTCATTTTACATCGCATGTAAACATTCTTCTGAATATTTCTGTCATGCTGCAGCCTAACGTTACACAAATCAAACGTATACATGATACTATAAACAATGTCTGAACTCCATAAAGAACTTAAGAGTCGACGTCACCACTTGGGATCCATTGCTGGTTCAGCTTATGTCGTTCGGCTACACTGACCAGGATACTTACAAAAAGCAGCCTCGTGGTCAAATTTGCCGCTTTGCGCGTTTATTAGTTTCTGTGGCTCTCAGGACGGAATGACATTTGAAATTTATTTCTGTAATTTCTGTTATAAAAACTGATAGAAAGATAGACGAAAGGATTTAATTGAGGAATCGATATTAATGAACTTTGAATGTCGTTTCTTTGTATTTTTAAGAGAAACAATTTGTGGTTTCTTTTTGAAAATCCTTAATAATATATCTTATATGTGTCGGGCTTGGGTACACAGCTTGAACAATGAAAGATGTTTATTTGATGATATTTCTTTGTATCACACAAAATGACTTACTAAACTAATGATATAATGTGGAATGATTTATGCTAGTGAGTACACTCTGCGATTGTTGGAAATGCAATGATTTATAATAATTTTAAATCGACGTTGTGGATATCAAATGTCTTTGGCCCGTACACAGATTATACAAACATTTAGTTCGATTTCATCTCGAACCCGAAACTGGAAGCACAGCAGTCGCATACGCTACCACTGCGCCACCTATCCAGTCGATATGTAATAGTGTCGACCTATTAGGCTTCCTAATGATAAAGCGCTTGTTATATAACGAAACATATAAGTTGGTTTGTGTTATTACTTGTGTTTATCATTTTTTTGATAATGTATCAATATATCTATAGGTTTTGCTGATAGACTTGATAAAAAAATTGCAGTCGGTGATTCATTAGCGGTTATTACACTACTATTGTTAGTTTGACACACTTGAAACGTTTAGTTCTGTATATACAAATATACGTACAAATAAATTTATTGTAAGTTTTTAATTTGTGGTTAATTCGTTTGTGTTTTAATTAGGGAGTGTTAATTTAAATAGTGTTCGTGAAGTTTGTATTGTATTAATCTTTTTTATTCTTTCATTATCAACTAAATATTTTATGTTTAATATAAAATTAATCTGTTTGATAGTGGCATAATAAGTATTTGAACAAAAAAATATCATTATAACCATCAGCCAAACGCAGTCCACTGTTGGACATAGGCTACTCGCATTGCAAGCCCTCGAATAACAAATTAAGTTTAAAAAGTGAAATAATCCGACGACATAAATTTTTTGATAAAATTATGAAAGCTTATGTCACCCGGCCCGTTATTGCGTATCTATTGACACCTCATTCATTAAAATCAGTTTAGTATTTTAGGAGCTACGGTGGAAAGGACATACATACATAGACTTCCAAAACTACTACTCTTCCATTTACACCACAGCGAGATAAAAATATTGAGGATGTATGAATTCTATCTATATTCGTAAATAAAAATAAATTAATTAACATCCGTCGATAAGGATTCCCTCCATGAATATCCTGGAAAACCTATTTGCATTTTAAATTCCTACCAATCCCTCAAGGGTATTTAAGGGTTAGTTATATTTAAAGAATCTAATGGTCTCATCTCTACGTAATTGTCCCACACGATCCTTAGTCTTCTTCTTCTTTTGATGATATGGCAACCAGCCGAATCAGTTATTTCTGCCAATGTCAAGTATATATAAAAGTCTTCAATTCTAAGTCTTCGAGTCTTCAAGTCTTCGTAGTGATGGAATTAATGATAAAAAAATTACAATGTCGATGAAAAAACAAAAAACGTTCTCCGGTCCTTAGCCAACAAAGAATTTGAATAATAATAACTTCAAATGTTTCATTGTCGGCAGAACGCCTGGTTCGCAATCAGATTGACCTTTTTCTTCCATCAGATCTCCCACTCCACCGGACTCGGGGCTCAGGAGTGTAATGATTTTACTAAAACCACACCGATGGCTGGTTTCAGGCACCCTGTTAGAGGAATACCCGAAACTAGACAAAGCCTACAATTGCCCTTATTAATAAATTAGTTCAACTTGTTTCATTAATTGTACTTCTCAAGACAACTAAGAAATCGAACATTTGTTGGAATTCAATCATCGGGCTTCAGTATGTGAATATGTATATGTTTAGAAGTTTAAATAAGTTTCGGCAGTCTGGTGACCCTAATACAGGCTCTACCTAGTTCAAGATAAGACGGGCTTGTGTGAGCTTTGAGGAAAGGATTTTTTTATGTGTGACCCTACCTAGGTCACTCTACTCTGCCTGATGGAAAGCATGAGCAGAATCGAAGAGGGGTGGTCACCAAACTCATTGCAAACGCAGGCATATAAATAACGACTCACTGGTCTAGCAGTTGACGTATGCGAGTTACCAATCAAGAGGTCTCGGGTTCCAATCGTTAAAAAGTTTTTCTTATTATAGAAATATTTGTACTCTAATTATATCTAGATTAATAGCATAAAGATAAACTTTGGTGGTTTTTAATTGCTATTAATATGTAAGATATTGTATTTTTTTTGTAAACGATAAATAAATAAAATAAAACTTAAGAACAGCTCGGAGTTTGGAAGTTGGGGTCTGAACCCCCGTGCATCGGAGAGCACGTAAAGCTGTAGGTTCTGTCCCTGATCTCTCCCCGGTCGTGTCAGTTAACCGTCCCATCGGATTATGAGAGAGAGGGAACAGAGAGTGCACCTATATTTGTGCCCACACTTGTGCACTATAATATCTCCTACGTAGTGGGATGGTCATAAATAACGAATAACATAGTTAGAAATATACATTTGCATACATATTTTATATAGAAAACACCCAAACTTAAAAACAAATATTTGCAGATTATACCAACATTTGATCGTACCCGGGAATCGAACTACTATAACTAACCTAAAAGTAACACATTCACAAATAAAACATTTACACTTATTTAGATCTAACAAGCAATAAATTATAAAAATATAAACCCGACTGCGCCAATATCATAGATAACACATATATGTTTTATATATGTAAACACCGTTAAAAATTCTTTAGTTTGATACCACACTCCATGTATTTTAGAAACATTTTTTGAGATAACTTCTTAGCTCCAAAACTTCTTTATTTTGTTTGTCTTTTTAAATTTTGATGCACCTTGAGTCACTCACATGACTGAGAGGAATCTATTGATACCACACACATAAAAATACGACAAGCCGTTTAGGCTCTGGAGCGTGCCAAAGAAATATACATACATACACTCGTAAAACATAACCCTCCTTCTTTCGCAGTCGGCCTAAAACCCTTAATAAATTGTCCGCGCGTACATAATACAATGAATTATACAATTCGGTAATACAGGTACTTTCCGTATCAGTGGATTAAAATAATTATTTTATCACAATGATAAATTGGTTATCAACGAATGGAACATAGTCGGCTGCTTAAGTTTCTGACGGAACCACGTTACAGGTGAGTTCTATTTATTATTATTTAAATCACTAAATACGAGCAAAATGCTAGAATGGATGTAGAAGACTCACGAAAGAAATTTCAAGAATTAATATCTGTGGAAGTATCAGAAGAGGTCGACCACAGCGATTGTTAGCGACCTGATAGATGATATTATAAAAAAGGGCCGTGTAAAAAACATCATGAAACGGACGGGCATGCATGGAGCGATTGATGAGTGTGGACAAAATAGAGAGGTGTATCAATACTGTAATAAGTGGGGGATCAATTGTCTCTGCCTACCTCTCTAGACAATAGGCATGACATTGTGTATGTTTATCTATATTGGCGACTTTTATCCTCTATTTGATAACAAATTCTTCGTTTGTTTAGCTGTAATCAAGAAAAAGTTGTGTACCAAAATTTCGCCCGATTTCAATAAATCTAATTGCTATCAAAAAATTATCGAATTGCAGTTGAATTTCGTCACCTAGATGATATTTAAATTTACTAGACAAAGCGAATTTTAATGGATATTTTGCTATAGGCGCACGCATATGTAACTTGGCCAAATTTCAGGGGTAAATTACACAGGTTCACAAATAGTACGTTTAGTGCTCGACTGATGCTCCAATCTCTTGCTCGGAACGGTGCTACTACAATCCCAGCCTCCCTTTATCAACCAAAGGGAACTAATAAACGACTTTTACGCATCTAACGAATCTGACCAAGTTACGTGCCGATAGCTATATCTGTTTTTTCTACGAGTATTTTAGCTTGGTTTGTGTTTTAACAACCTTTGTCCGTATTATTTAAAAATATGGAGTATCACCACCAAGTTTACATTTAATCTTTATTGTACACAAATACAGAGATAAAAATTCAAGGTAGTAGAGCAATGTTGCTTTCAGCATGAACGGGTCGGATCGACCCGTGGTTACTACACTTGCATAGAATAGCAACGTAAAATATAAATAAAACGACAGCGTTCGTGCTGTCGTGTTTCGTTGGTGAGTGCGAGACCGAAGGCTCAAAGACGCAGAAGCATCACTAGCCCGTTAAAGTGTGCGTCACCATGCTGCATTGTTGCATTATTTGCATTCACAATGAGTATGATGACCACCACTCTTGGATTCTGCTTATGCTTTCCATCAGGCAGAATAGTCACTTTGGCAGGCCCATACATTTAAAAAAAGAGTTACAACCAATAAACGTGACAATTGGCGGTCTTCCATGTGAATAATAAAACAATCATACATTGTAAATACTTACACTTAGATGTCGTAAAACTCAAACAAATTAAACGTGTAAATCTTCTCATGAAAGACTTTCTAACAGTTAGTAATCAAAATCGGAGATTAAGAGAAAAACATTAAATACCAGATGGAAATCAAATAAGGATGATATGATGCTGTCATAGATCAACAAGGTTTGAAGTAGCCATACGCAGGCGTCCCCTTTTGTCAAAGTATAACCAAAATTATTCAGGTTACGACACAAAATTTATTCACGTAAACGTGTAATACTGAATGTTTAATTCGTTATGTTTGGGTTCGGTGTGTCGGTTTTTGCATGTGAGTTTCAAATGTGCATATGTGTGTTCCTACCGCTAAAAATGATAGAAAAAAGAGACTAGTCTCCTCGTTCGGTGGCCTGTGTTGCTCTAAGTGATACAGTAAACAATATTTACTGTCACCATATAAAGCAGCAGAGTACAAGAGTAATTGTTTGTTTCTTCCTTAAAAAAATCAATAAAACTCAGGATAATTTGCCAACTGTTCGTAACCCTCGTGGTTAAGAGATTAGAAGAGCGCTACCTCTTCAGCAGAGCTATGATAAACAAATATATAAGCATCAATCAAATATATTTGTGCCGAAATGTTTCACGTTAGCTTATCTTCAAGCCTTAGCGATACGACTGGCCCCTCGCGGGATTAAGTTTTCAAAGAGATTTTTGACCTTTGTTGGAAATAATATGAGATCACGCTTTCCTCAAGGTCAAATGACTTATCGGTCTATTATTGGATAGTGACCCCGACTACTGGGCCGAAGGTCGCGGTTCTGATGAAGGGCCAGGCCAAATCACGGTGTGATGCGCTAGATCATATTTTTCTGTGCAAGTGCAGTTATGGTGTAATATATTTATAAACATAATTATGGATGTTTGGCAAGTACCCTATCCACACTAGGCTATCAAATCCCAACTAAGTATTGTTTGGAATCAGACGTATGTGAGATAATTGGAGTTTTAAGAATTAAGAAAAGAATTAAGTAGGAGAAATTGGGATTCGCATTGCTTGTAATAACAACTCCATCATTTTTCTGTTATCTATATTACTTTTCAATTGCTTCTCATAGAGACTCGTCAAGTTTTCAAATTGTCAAACTTAATGCAGAATTAATTCTAGGACCATCATGGCTGATTTACCACCGACCAAAATACAGAGAGAGTATGAAGAACCTGCAAACATATCAGCCGAAGTACCAGGAGAGCAGAAGATTAGAGAGATCGACTCAAACTTCCAAGATACGGTAGATGTAAGTACTCCTGAAGATACGGATACCCTTTCACCCGTTATAACTATCACTAAAAAAGAAACAACACTTACAAAGGGTGATATTAAAGTACAGAAAATAACTGTCACTGAAGATATATCAGTTAATTTTCAACATTTGTTTAAAAAGGAGGTTACTCCTGGGAAGACGGTTGTGACCAGTGTTCAAAAGCTTGAATATAAGTATTGATTTTTATGTGACGTTTTATTTGAACCTGTAAAGAGTCATACAGTTAGATTCATTTATGTTAGTTAGAATCATTCTTCTTACTTACTTTTATAACTAACGTAGTCTGTCTCTAGTTACGTTGAAATTCTCGTGGGCAAATGTCATCGTAAGCCGAAATACAAGTTTCTATCTAGTTTGGCAACGGAAAGTATCATATTTTCGTTTCGTAACTTAATCTAGTTTAAAGTTAAACATATTGCATTTTATGGTGCAATAAATGTTATTATTATTAAATAAGATATCCGTCTCTATGAGGTAGAAAAAATTAGAATGTTAAAAGTAAAAAAAAACTTGTAATCGAAATATACAAATGGTGTTATGACCTCAGGTTATGCAAACTTATACTAAAGAGGTCGTTATTATAATAAAATGAATAATAATTTTAAATATTCTCGCAGGTAAAACTAAATATTTATTTTATTACTAGCTGACACGGCAAACTTATCGTTTAGGGGTAACTACCCGATATGCACACCAAGTTTCATAAAAATCGGTCGAACCGCTGCGGAGAACTTTGGTAACAAACACCGCTACACAAGAACTTTATACATTAGATAGTTGTATTAATAACATTAAAATATAACAATGGATGAGTTGCAAATTACAGAAGTCACAGTCTCATGCCGATGTTGATGTTTTAAAATTTTCAGGGAGTTAAAACAACATATTATGTCTTAAGAAATTATGCTTTCTTATGGTAGTACAATTAACTATAATTTTTTTACTAATTTTCTTATAATGGGCTTGGAATTTAATTTTATAAACAATTTTGTATTTGTTTATTTATAATTAATAACATCTCTATGTAATGATAATCAACATTCAATTTAAAATCCTTATTTTGCAGCTCAATTCTGAAAACATAGTGTCTTAAATTGCCTCTAGGAATTAAAGGATGCGTAAACAACAGGGCGTGTATCAAGTTTAAAAAAAACAAAATTAAAACATTATTGTATAGATCTGGTTTTCTGAAGAAATAACAAAGTCATATAAAGATCAATACCTATGTTAAACACCCGATAACTATTTCTAATATTTACCCATTTGTTACATACAAAACTCATACGCATTGAATGTTGAGAATAGAACTATGTGAGACAATTACTTATTCATCATCAATCTTACGTGCCCCGTGCCTCGGAGAGCACGTTAAGCAATTTGTTCCGGTTATCACTAACGTCTATGCCGATTAATATTTTCAAGTCTGTGTACTCTAATTTATTGATAACTAATTGAATGTTAGAATTCAGTTCACTCTTGGGGTTGTAGATGTCCGATGTGGCGACTTCCACATACAGCGTCAACATAAAAATATATATGACAGCGCCATCTACCGAAGAAATATTGAACTTTTCATAGTAGGCAACAGCTTTTAAGCTGGCTTTGTGGGTCGGGGTTTGAATGTGTGCCATCACATCCACTTCTCCACAAATGCTAGTGGAGCACACAATACAATATGAGTCGACGTTACCCTTCAGAATACAGTTCTTCGAAAACATCGTTGGCATTCTGCAATCAAGTATATCTTTGCGGCTAAGTTAAAATTGTTAACTTGGGTTATTCAGGTAGTTCAGTTGCAAATACTTTGGCTTGATCTCGACTGAACTGGAGAACGGTTTGATTAAGAAATGAGCATAGGGTCCGCTACATCACCCCCCCTAGAAACCGTCCTACGAGCGATAATAGTTTGGAAAATGCACACTGCGTCCTTCTAACATCAAGTTCCTCGGGGTCAAGTTGTCTGGAAGTCTGAGGTGTTTTATGTAGTAGCGGTTTGTATGGTGTATGTTCGTATGTGTCCGAATTTATTTATATTATTATTATAGAGTGAAAATGCGAACACTTACATTATGTCTAACTACTATTAAATGAAACTAGAATAATATAATGATAATTTAGCTGAAGTCTCGAGATGTATTTACGACTGAATAGTTAAACCCTTAATGCGCCCGTTGCACGAATTTGGTCTTCTTTCTGGTATCTATTGTGTGACCATGCTCTCCTCCGCAAATCTGATAAGGATACGGCATGTAGTGCGAGTGAGCAAGAAAGACGGATCAATAAGGTATCCTTTGTATAGTGCTCTCGCTTTCTACGGCTCCAGATGTGTAGCAAGATGGTGAGATACGTTGCAATGTGTGAGTGAAATAGCTCAGGAACGAGTGGGAACGTTTGCTGAACATTCGATTTTATGTTTTACGAATACGAAGATTAGGTGGAACAGGTGGATTATACATATTAACAAAACGGGATTAGGTGCAGCCTAATCTCGTAGAATACCTAATGCACGAATCTTTCTAATAACCCTGAAGACAATAAAAGGTGTGTGGTACAAAACAAGCAGAATCTTTCAGTCCCGACAAGACATTTTTCTTCACTGAAAACATAGGTGAATATACGTCATGTTATTTTTACGGGAAGTTTGTCTCTCAATATGGAACAGAAGTCCCAAGCATAAGACCTCAAGGCAAAAACCCTTCTGATGATCTTTATGTTATAGCAAAAAGCACATCGACAGCTCTACAGACTCTGACAATAAATCACATGGGTGCAGCTATTCGCATTAGGTTAGGAGTGTCTGCATGTAAACGTTTGTGGAGAATGAAAGAACCTACGACATGGTGTCTCTTTGGACGTACAAGTTATTGAAGATGGGGTAAACAATCTCTGGAATTGTGTTAATTGTCATTTGAATCAAATAAGCATGAAGAAAAGATTGTGTGTAACTCAGGAAGAAAAAGATTACCTTGTCAGGATAATGAACCCGGATTCTCCTTTTATATAAGGGCTTGAGGAATAAATGACTTTTTCAAAAGAACACGGAAAATTGACTTTAGAGATAGTGGAGTCACCTCGGAACATTTTCACATTTGCAAACAGATCAAATAGGACCTTGAAAGAAGAAAGGAAGAAGGCCCAAGCTGATATCCATATCAGTTTTTCTAGAAGAGCAATTCGGCACTCTTGAAAGTAATGCAATTATTAGATCCTACTCTTTATGTAGAATATCCCAAATCTTCTTGTCCCATCAACGATCATCTTATGTCCATTATGAAGACTCAGAGACAGGGACTGGAATTAGATGCAAATGAGGAATCATCAATATATCAACCGTTGGGCAGTGGCCCGCCAGGCATGATCACCTCGCCTGGTCGGAGGATCCTCACTTTGTGATGGAGGGACATGATACCCGTACCTCCACATCCGATGCCAGTCGCTCCGTGGAAAAACTGATATTCTTGAAAAACCGGTAGAACTAGAAGCCGACCCCGAATAATTCTGGGAATAATTGAGCAAATTACCAGTTGATTTGTGCACGTTTCAAACCCTCAAAACCTCAGAAAGTTCCACACCTACTGAACTTTATTTTAACACAATTCACACATCGATATACACACCTCCTTTAAAAGATAAACATCTGTCGAATTCTAGAATTAAAATCACTTGTTTTCAGTCAGTATTTCAAACTGTCAGAATAAGTACAAGTCATTTTAATTCTAGAATGTATTGCAACAAGCTCTGTCAAGCGCCGACAATCGAAATTACATCTGACTAATTAGTTGACTGTTGAGAGTGTTGATATGAAACGTTTCAAGGTTGGATTTTATAACCTTTTTTTTATAGCCCCATATATCACAGCGAAGAATGGCTGGGTACAGCCAGACAATCAATAAAAAAGAAACAATGCCTCTAAATAAAACACTCAAGTCAGAACTATGGTATATTTAGATATCGTAAAAAATTGTTTTGTGCAAAGTGACTTAGAATGTGCATCTGATAAGCTGTTATCGATGGCTTATCAATTACCTATCACTGATAAGGTAGCAATGACATGAATAACTTAGCATTCATTGCAGTTATATTTCAACTGAAAATTTATGAAGAGAGAGGGAAGATAGCTATTTCACTCATACCTATTTAAAAATGTTACCTACACGTTTTTGATAGGAGTATATGTATGCTGCAGAAAGATGGTGATCATATTGGAGCGATAGTGAAACGCCACCCTTGTTCAGCCCCAGCTGGCTCACCTTTGACCGTGAACCTGCAGTCCAACGATTAGAGATAGCCGCAGCCTTCAGATCACAGAAAACTAGGAAAGCAACTGGGTAGAAGGTTATAACGACAAACATTTTTGGAGACCTTTTGCACAGTATCTCCAATAACATCTGGAATACTGACATATTGCCTAAAGATTGACAGAGTCAATTCTTCTCTACCTTTAGAAACAGGGCTTCACTAAGTCCTGCTCCACGTTGACAATGTCTGCATCAGCAATTTTTTTGATTTGGCAAATCACGCAGGAACAAGCAGGTTTTGTAAAAAGCAAGAGAACCAGTGAACAATTACTAAGTAAGGTTTAAATCATTGAAAACCCTATGAGCTAAATTTACCAGTAGTACTGTGTTTCGCGTATTACAACAAGGCCTTTGATGGTGTCAGATGGGACTGCTTGTGGCAGATACTGAACGAAGTGGGTGAGCCGCAACACCTAACAATGCTTCCTCGGTCGCTTTATAACCTACGAGTACAGCAAGGGTACAACAGTAAGTGTATCATCAAGGTGCAAAAGAAATTGGTCAGAGCTAAATATTATCACTTAATCTTTTTAACATCTACTACATGTATATCCTCAGGCGAACACTCGAAGACTGGGACGGCAGGATATCCGTTGGTGGCCTCAAGTCCTCGAACCACTGATATGCCGACACGAACGAAGCCAAAATGCTTTCACTCTGAGCAGAACAGAGACAACCATTGAAGATTTGGGGAATAGAACGAACAAGGCCAAAACTAATCATGTAAATTGACAGAACCGGAAAACTAGAAGTCACGTGCTTTTTTTTACGTGGTGGAATGCGTTTACGCACTTCGCTCCCCCCCCCCCCGCGGGGACAGGGGTTTCGCTTCGTGTGGGACTCCTGACTGACTCACCAGACTACCCACTAAACCACCACGGTGTGCCACTCTGCGCTTGAGACGGGAGAGATCCGGGAACCGCTTTCTTGCGCCATCCAGAAGTCACGTGCTGCCTTAACCTTGAAGTGGTAGACAATGAAATAAGTTGCACTGGGCAAATCAAATCTGTTCCACTCTCAAAAGTACGTACTATGCTGCCCTGCACACTGCTCAGGACAAGAACAGGTGCTAAGCTGTCACTCGCAGAATACTTTCAAATAGAGGTTACGACTCTCAGAATTAAGGGCAGCGACATAAGAAAGAGTAAAAGTAATTATCGTCCCGTCATAATCACGCCAGCTATTCCTGAGAATAACCGGAACAAACAGACCTTTCAATTTGATATATTTATTTGTTTTGGACACGTTTATCACTCAACACTAAAGAACGTTTATATATTCCTTAACAGATGTCTCTATAAACAATTCAACAATCAGATCTAGTCAACCCCGGTACTACCTTGTCAATCAACACAAAAGAACGCTTCAAATATAGCTTAAAAGAATTGCCTCCATTAACGATCAATAAATGAATAGTCGGAACTAGTCAACATTACTAACTCATTTATCATCAACACTAAGGAACGCTTTAAATATAGTCAATAAGAATTGACTCAAGAAATAATCAATCAATGACCGGCAAAATTGGTCAACTCCGGTATTGTCTTGTTACCCAACACTAAAGAACGCTTCAAATGTATGTTATGTCAGCACTAGTCGATACTAATAAGTAACTTATCATGCAATACTAAAGAACGCTCAAAATATAATTTATAAAATACAATTCAAAAGATTTGCATCAATAACCAATCAATCAATGAGTAGTCAGAACTAGTCATCTCCGCGACTGTCTTGTCACTCAACTGTAAAGAACGTTTAAGATTTAATTTATAAGTTGCCTCGATAAGCAATCAATCAGTGAGTGGTCAGAACTAATCGACACTACTGACTCGCTTGTAACTCAACACTGAAGAACGCTTATAACATCAACTATAAGATAAAATTTATTAAAATTGCCTCAATAACAATTCAATCAATTAGTAGTCAGAACTAGTCAACTCCGCAACTTTCGTGTCACTGAACACTAGAGAATGTTTAAAATTTACTTTATAATAGTTGCCTCTATAAACCATCCATTAATAAATAATTGGAACTAGACATTACTGACTCATTTATCACTTAACAAAAAAGCACGCTTGAAATATAATTTTTAAAAGAAAGTAATCCGTAAACAATCGGTAAATAAATGGTCAAAGATAATCGACACTACTGACTCATTCATCACTCAACACTAAAGAACGCTTTAAATATAGTTTATAAGAATTTGTTTCGTGTCAATCAACATTAAAGAACGCTTTAAAGCATAACTAGTCGACACTATTGACTCGCTTGTCACTCAACACCGAAGAACGCTTAAAACATAATATATAAAATACTATTCAAGGGTACTGTCTTGTCACCCAACACTAAAGAACGCTTCAAATATAATTTATAAGAATTATCCTAATAATTAATTAATCAATGAACGGTCAAAACTAATTGACACTACTGACTCGCTTGTCACTCAACACCGAAGAACGCTTATAATAGAAACTATAAAATAGTGGTAGCGTACACGACTGCTGTCCATGAGGTCTCGGGTTCGAATCCTGGGTCGGACCAAATATTTGTATGATCAACAAATATTTGTTTCGGAGTTTGGATGTTTTCTATGTATAATATGTATGTATTTACAAAAAAAAAGTATTTATGTATTCATATCAGTTGTCTAGTACCCATAATACAAGCTCCGCTTAGTTTGGGACTAGATCGCGTTGTGTATTATTTATTTATTATTATAAGAATTGTCTTAATAACAAATCATTCAATTAGTAGTCAGTACTTATCAACTCCGCGACTTTTCTTGCCACTGAACTCTAAAAAACGTTTAAAATTTACTTTATAATAGTTGCCTCTATTAACAACGATTTAATAAATAATCAGAACTAGTCAACATTACTGACTCATTTATCACTAAACAAAAAAGCACGCTTATAGTATATTTTTTATAAGAAATTTATCCGTAAACAATCAATCAATGAATGGTCAAAGCTAATCGACACTACTGACTCATTTATCACTCAACACTAAAGAACGCTTGAACCATAATTTATAAAAATTGCTTTTATAAACAATCCATCAATCTATGGTCAGAACTAGTCAACCCCGGTACTATCTTGTCATTCAGCACTAAATAACGCTTTATACATAGTTTATAAGAATTGATTGTATCAACAATCCATCAATAAGTGGACACAGATAGTCCACCCCGATACTTTCGTGTCAATCAAAACTAAAGAACGCTTTAAATATACATAGTTTATAAGAATTGTCTCAATAAACAATCAATCAATGAGTGGACACAGTTGTCAAGGCGATAGGTCTCCTCGTTTACCACCTATATCATAGAAAAAAGATGAACACTGAGGAACGTTTAAAGTCAACTTTATAATATAGGCTTCTTTCAACAACCAATTAATAAACAATCTAAACTAGTCCACATTACTGACTCATTTATCACTAAACAAAAAAGCACGTTTAAAATATATTATTTATAAGAAATTAATCCGTAAACAATCAATCAATAAATGGTCAAAGCTAATCGTCACTACTTACTCATTCATCACTCAACACTAAATAAGATAGTCCTCTACAAACTATTTAACATCTAGAACTAGTCTACCCCGGTACTGTCTTGTCACCCAACACTAAAGAGGTTTGAAACATAATTTATAAAAATTGCTTCAATAAACAATAAATTAATGTATGGTCAGAACTAGTCAACCTCGGAATTATCTTGTCATTCAGCACTAAAGAACGCTTTAACATAGATTATAAGAATTGTCCCAATAAACAAATAATCAATGAATGGACACATCTAGTTAACCCCGGTACTTTTATGTCAATCCACACTAAATATCGTTTTAAATATAGTTTTTAAGAATTGTCCCAATAAACAATCATCAATGAGTGGACACGGCTCGTCAACCCCGCTACTTTCGTGTCAATCAACACTGAAGAACGCTCTAAATATAGTTTACAACAATTGTCTCTATTAACAATCAATCAATGAGTTGATACAGCTAGTCAACCCCGGTGCTTTCATGTCAATTAGCACTAAAGAACGCCTTAAAAATAGTTTATAAGAATTGTCTCAATAAACAATCAATTAATGAGTTGACTGAGATAGTCAATCCCAGTACTGTCTTGTCACTCAACAGTAAAGCATTTTTAAGAATCACTATAGGAATGGAATCCGTAAACAATCAGTCAACGAGTGGTCAGAACTAATCGACACTACTGATTCGCTTGTCACTCAACACCAAAGAGTGCTTACAATATAAACTATAAAATAAAAATGTTTCTAATAGTGACTACCACCACCTATCACTATGCATCTCATGGGTAACAGACCTAAGAGACAGAGCTTCAAAAAAGGTGGCTTGTACTTTGGTTACCTCACTCACTTAGTAAATAGCAAAGAAGAAATTGCTTATTATGAATATATACTCTTTCTATCAAAACCCTATTATACATTACCTTTGTTTATATGCGTGCAAGCACAATAAATTATCAATTTTTGCATATAAATTAATGTAAAGAACTAAACATCGCTGGAACCAACTTTACCAGTACAGTTATTTGCCAATTAACTATTAACTCTATGATCACCGATTTCAAATGAACGTGGCTGACAAGAATTTACTTTACTTTTACTTCAATTCGTCTACGAGCCTCTAAATAAGAAGATGCTACACACTCGCGTTCCTAAAAAAACTACCGAACGAATTGACTTACTAAACAAGTAAGAAGTCTTCAGAACTAGTCGATACTACTCACTCACTTATCACTGAACACCAAAGAACGCTTAAATTGTGAGGGTTAACTTTATTAACAAATATTAATGAGTCGTCAGAATAAGTAGACACTGTTCACGCGCATAAAACTTGACACTAAACAACACACATGAAATATAACTGGTAAGAATTGCCTTTAAAACAATATATAGTTCAGAAATATAATTAAATTGCAGATGCAAGATATGGAAAATGGAGGCCACAGAGGATCCCATCCCGGGGAGGAAATGATTGTGCAGTCAGATAGTCAAACATACACACAAACTGTTAGCACTACGCAGAATACAGAAATACTACAGGAATCTAAAAATGAAGGTTAGTACTTATTTTTAATGATAATCCTTTTCCGTGTGCCGATAAATTAAGAATACGCAGTTTCGCCACTCCTGTTCATCTTGTGAGTCCCAGGGCCAAGGCAGCAAATTATGCAAATTAACAGCAAAGGGAAGGAAATTTTAAAGCAAATCTTATATCGATCCCGTCAAGCCAGCGCGGAAAAGTGAAATAGTAGGCCAGAACTTCTCTTGTAAGGAGAGACCTATGTCCAATAACGGACGTGATAGAGAAAATTACATGCTACTTGTGATGTTGTGTATGTTTCTATGCAATAAAGTAATCATCCCAAAACCATAACCCAAAAAAGAATGGAACAAAGCGGGCCGAGCAACCAAAAATACTAAATATTTCCTCGACAAAACATAGCCTGGCACACCAAGAGATTCTCCATCAATGGAAGCAATGTCTGCAAGCACTACAACTGCAACTGAGAGAATCGAAACAATTGAAGACGTAATAGACGTTGAAATTACAGGTTTAAAATGCTTAATCACATGCCTTTGAAGACATTTGTGAACAATAGGGAATTCCCGAAATATTGTATCAATGGGATATAGTAGACCGAGAGGAGAAAAAAATTGGGAATCATTTCGCAGGCTCAGTCTCCATAAATAACTTAAGGCCAAAAGCTGTAATTCTAAATAATTCTGATATGTTTCTCATTTCTATCTGAAATACATTGATTTAACGAAAATAAAAGAGCAACGGGGAAATCAAAGTTACGAATACAAAGGACTCCTGAAACTAAAAAGTCTTTTGAGCGATACTACCAAAGCATACTTGAGAAATATGTGCTAGCCACAAAGTGCAACATCTAGGCTACTTGAGCTGGGTGACTAATTAAACCCAACGTTCGCTTCGCTTGAGAGGGATTGATGTGGAGATCGCGCGATATATCTATTCAAAGTACCTACGTGTTAAAATTTTGAGTTGCCGTTTCAAGATTTAGTATTATTGATACAGGTTGGATTTTTTTAACAGCATCTGAAAGGAAAGTACTCTTACTATAATATTGCAGATACAAAATTTTACTCAAAGGAAACATTCCTTCATATTTAAAAATGAATGATAGAATGATAACGAGAAGATGAGTTTGTAAAAATACAACGACAAGAAAAAATCAGCTATCTAATCGTCTCGAAAAACGTTGGAATTGTTGCAGTTAAAACTTAACTTCATCGACTGGCTATTCCGAAGTAAGTCGACACTGGAAGAAAAAGACTTTGTAATATTTTTTTACAGAAAAACAAGGGAAAACAGTAGGTAAAGAAACTTTTCGAAAAAGCGATACAAAGTCAAAATCACTGACTGTGTGATGCGTTTCAAACCAGCATAATATCAGGGTTGCAACAATTACTAAAGGTATGATTGAGAAACTCAAGTCAGTTTTCCAAAGAAAAAGTGCATTCACGAAGTTGTTTCAAAAAAAGAAATCTCATGCTAAAATCGACTAGTTCAGGACGACTTCCAGGGACCATTTCCAGAAATTATACAGCATCATAGATGAATTGGAAGGCGTAGAGAAGAAGAAAATGGAGGAAAGGGACAAATTTTTCAACTATTATTTTCTTTGAACAAAAATTAGAAGTAATCGCCATCATTAAAACTCTTAACATTGAAATTGACACTCAATTCTCGAAACACGATTATTAGACGCAACTATGAAAATTTCTACTAAAATTACAGATGACTCGCCGGTAGCTTCATTACAGGCTATGCATGCGGTAAGAAAGGACAAAGGCCATATAAATGTAGTCGAACCAAAGACGATCCAATAACGATTACAATCACAGAAATCTTTAAACCTGACCAATTTATTTAAAATATTTATTATGCTACCTGTTGTTAGGAATAGATACCTAACACTACCTAATGCTAACAATTTTCAAAAACATTTCAGATAAAAGTCATGTTATAAAGAAGTCAAAAATACCACTTCTAAAATTCAAACAAACTGTTGAGAAAGTGCAGAAAGAACAACAGAAGAATGTGAAAGAGGTAAGTGGAATGGAGACATTCAATGATCTAAGTTAAGCCAAATATTACAACAGGTATGTTGAGAGCTAAACCTGCGCAAACAAGTGAAATGAATGTTCTAGGATTTAATTGGGAGGTCCAATGATGAAGAAGAATTACTAGGCCGCAATAGTGTGGGCCACCATGTTGCATTGTCTGCACGAGCAATATTTGTTCAATAAGTTTAAAATAGTAGTCCATGAAATGTCATATCAGTAAGAATTCCTTCATTTACACCATATTCGATCGTTCCTTGTCACTAAATGTTATTTATTTTTTATTTATTTATTTTCATAGCATGCATAATACAAACAATACAAAAAACTTGTTACAATATACATAAAAATGACGGTTGACTGTCTTATCACTCAAGGCGATCTCTTAAAGACAACCATAGCAAGGACGTCAGGTGCTTAAAACATAATTAAAATATCAAAACTATGTTTTAAATTCGGAAAATAATAATTACCAGCCACTTTCTATAAAGAACAAAAACATCTGAGTTCGATGAACGAACAAAGTTTTAAAACACTGTTTTCCCGCCGTTTCTGTTCCTTTGCCATCATACGGGTCATTAATTATGTCTCTATTTGATCTGTTGCACCGACAAAATGAGTTTAATTTGCGGATTATTCCTATTTTTAAACTGTACAAATTTTATGTGAGATATGTATGTTTTTTGATATCTTTGAGATATGTATGACTTACCGGTGACTCTGGGCGCGGACCTATCGTAGAACTGGCTCTGCAGTGCATATAGTCGCCTTTTATGACAATGCACAGGGCATTATATATCATTGCTTGTGGCTGATTTTCTTATATTATAATCTCACTATAATATGTAAAAATAAATGTTTTTCTTCCTTTCTTTCTTTCTTTCTCTTTCTTTCTATTTCCAGCGCCGAAGATCATCGATTCCTAAACTTAAGGACAGCAAAGCCGTCAAGAGGAGATCATCATTAAAAGTGGAACAAAAACTAGATGATGAGTTCGAAAAACTATACGAAGAAGTAGTTGATAACAAACAAACTGTAGTCGATGATAAAATATTAGCAGTCAACGTCGATGATCCAGAAAAAGTAGAAACTAAATTTGAAGAAATCATTCACGCCTATGATAGTAACGATGACAATTATTTTATACCTACAGAAAAGCTAAAACTCTCTAAAATCCCATGGAGAAAGAAAGAAAGTTCAAACAAAACTGGTGCTGTAGAGAAGAAAAAGGCTACTGTAACTGATGCTAATTTAAAAGATGGTGGTTTCAAAGTATCTGCGAGCACTATTACAACAAAAAGATTTGCCCGGGGTCACAGTGTAAATTTAAGCAACTCTCAGAAACCAGGTACCGAACTTAGTATTGAACCAAATCATACTCACGTTGTACAGAGAGCTACCAGTGTAAATGACGCTGCATTCGGTGGTAAAATGACACGAGCAATGGAAAACGTAAAAGGTTATGAAGAAAAAATTGAAATTGAGAATACTGAAAATAGTCGTAAGATAACTAAGATGACAACAAGAATTCCAATAAAACCAGACCAAATAAATCGCAGTTTAAGTAGAGAACTTAACAGGCGTCCAGTAAGTTTAGATGATAGAGATTTTGTTAACCGACAAGTAGCAAAACGTGAAGAATTAAAAAATGGCATTAGTACAAACATAACTCATGAAACAATTATCAGCGAGCCACAAATTAGAACTGAAAAAATTACACGTAGTATTAGTAGAACATTTAGCAGAGATGGTAAAAGCGTAGTTCTTTCATCTAAGAACAGAAAAAGTAATAACGAAGACTCTACAAGACTAATTACAAGTGACCATGAATCAGACAAATTTAATCAAATTTCTAATCTTGACTCTGTGCAAGATAACACCCAAAAGGCTCTGAAAGACGAAATATATACAAAAGAAATTACTACCTTACCAGCAGCAGAAATTACGACAACTACCCATAGCTATATAAAAGGTACAATAAAGAATGTCGAAAGAAGTAAATCTGTGGAATGGAAGGCAGCTGACGAAGTTATAACAAAACAATATAAAAGAACATACAGCGAAAACAAATTCACGAAGTATAATATTGATGTAAAAACGCCTGAGACTATAATAGATGATAATAACACTATTTTGGACGATATCAAATCGAAGATGTCTGTGATTAAAGCAGAAAGCAATGAACGGCAGTATTTATTAGAGGATAACAAGGTTATTGAAAAGATAAATGACAATGAAAATTCCTCTGTCTCAAATGATCCCGAAGAAAACGATGTTTTAAATAATTCCAGAAGTACTCAAGACACTGCTAATAGAACAGAAATAAATAAGAATT
This sequence comes from Hyphantria cunea, assembly GCA_003709505.1. NCBI lineage: Eukaryota > Metazoa > Arthropoda > Insecta > Lepidoptera > Erebidae > Hyphantria > Hyphantria cunea. Next base: position 556,146 of record PKRV01000926.1, read on the forward strand.
TACCTGCACAGGAGGTTCTAAACAGTAACAATGATGTAGCCTTGCCAAATACAAGTGGTAATACTCAAAATATCCCAATCATCAAAGGCAACATAGACAGATTAAAAACTCAGCTTAGTGTAAAAGATACAGATTTATCAAAGAAAGATATGGACATAAAAGACGACCAGCCTAAGAAAAAATCGGTGTTATCCAAGATTGCTATGTTTGAAGTAAGTGACACATTTTTAAAGTATAAGTACATATTATAAATGAATATTTCGTGCCGAGTTATTAGTTACATCGATAGATTAGGTGTTATTACAGAAAGAGTGAAATTAGTTATTCATCACGCATTACTAGAAGTTTTTTTCATGAGTTACCAAATGAAATAGAAGAAATAAATCAAAACTTGTTTAGAACGGCATTTGTAATACATCAAATAACTTAGCAAAAAAAACTAACTTCAATATTAATTGTTTAATGAGTATTTAACAAATAATATCAAGAACTGCCACGCGAATTCAAGTAATTATGATTATTAGAACCCCTAAACATCTGCCCATACTCGATCTTATCGATATCTTATATTTTAGTTCTTGTTTTAAAAGTAATGCCTGAATTAAAATTAAATCAAAATAATTTATTTTTCAGGGTAAAGGTGATGAATATACTATAAAAATAAAGAGATGTTTAACAGATAAAAAAACAACCTTACCTGCAGAACACAACATAGTAAAGAGTAAAAACTCTTTAAATGAAGTATATGCGGCTCAGCCTGCAGTGAATGTTTTTAATAATAATTTGTACGGACAAAATGGTAGTAACTTAGATGCGGATAAGAGAATGTACAATGATGGTCCAGTAATTGTAGATCACATCATGAAGTATCAAGAAGAAAATATTCCAACAATACATCAAGTGCAAGAAGTTAAAATTTTACCAGAGCCAATTGCTTTTACAGTTCATGAAAGCAGTTTCGAAGTAAAAGAAAACTTTCCTGAAACTGACAAAAGCTTTTTCCCAGAAGAAACTCTTAATTCAAATAAACACTACAAAGAGCAAATAACGCTATTGCCAGATAAGCTTGATTTTATTCATTCTGATGAAAAAACGGTAGAGCCTTCTATTTTAATAGAAACAATAAAGTTTGATCCTATCGAAACACAAAAAGTAGATACTGCTCTTAGCTTACCTACAAACGTAAATGTTTATACGAAAGAAAATAAAGGTAGTATTTTTAAGAATTCTTTAGAGAAAAATGATACCGAAAATATAGATAACGAGAAAAAAATACAGAAACTAAAAGTAGGTAAACTTAATTTAGATCTTTGGAATGAGCAAGTTAGTGCCAACAAACAACTTGTGAGTAAGCCAAAATCAGTTGAAACTAGTCTCATTAGAGCACAAAAGATTATTTCAACCAAAGCAATTGACATTGAAGTCCCTAAGAAGACGGAAAGTCAAAATGAGTTGATATATGATGATAACACCTCCGATACAAATAAAAATGAAACTCTCATACCACTACCAGTAGAAATCAAATCTGAAGATCCTCCTGAAATGCCAATTATTTTACCTTGCAAAAAAGACCTTTTAGATAACATGAAATCAAATAAAACACCCACACTTTTACCAGAAAGAATTAATTTTGCTACAAACGATGGAAAATTGCAAGTGCCTATTATCTTGCCGGAAACACCACTAACCGTTTCATCAAAATTGAAATTCGAAGATCAAAGAAGCCAAACTGAAGTTTCCACTGCCATCGAATACACAACTGAGTTCAATACAAATATTTATAAAGCCGAAACCACTAACATTATACAGTACACTAATACTACTGAAAACGAAGATAAAAACTCAATAGAAACGCCCGGAACTTTATCAGGTAAAATTGAAAGTGCAGGTAAAGAAACTAACTTTGAAAATTCAAAGATATTACCAGAACCGATCGACTTTAAGATCTCTGAAGATGAAGAGAATATTCAGAGACTGGTGCCTGGAAAAGATGATTTAAATTCTTATTTAAAAGTCGATCAATTTATTGAAAAGCCTAAGCTTAGGCACAATATCGATCTATATAAAGAAATACCTAGCGATCCAGAGCTAGTTGATAGTGAGCCAGAAATAAGAGAAACCAAGGATACCATAATGGGAAAATTACAAAATAAAGTATTTTTAACTACCGATAGAAATCATAAAAATAATAAAGCAATATACTATACCGAGAAATCATCAAATCCAACAACTCCGACGATAGCAGATAACGATAATAAAACAAAATTTTATCCTATTTATAAAGAAAATACTGATGCAAATCATGATCTTGAAACAACACAAGATATTAAAGATATTAGCGTTAGAAACAAAAGATTTCAAAATAACGTTCCCGAGTATGATGAATATGATTCAAGGGAAGATATAAAAAGAACTAAGTCTTTAGCAGAACTGGATTTAGGAGATGCAGTGAAAGGACAAGTGCAGAGAATGGTGTACAGAATGAAATCGGTAGATTTTGACCGAATCGAAACAACCAAGGCAAGAAAAATCAGTTTAAGAGAAATGCCAAGGAAAAGTTCTGTATTAGAAAAGATTGCGCTGTTTGAGGTAAGTTTTTAAATACATATTTACTGTGAAGGAGCATTTTACAACAATTTCAAAATAATTCACAATTAATAAGCATTTTCTTATACAGGGTTAATGAAAATTGGCGCAACACCTGTTGCGGGCAGCTTCTCTACGTCAATCCCAACAACATTTATTCTATAACTTTTTTTAATAAGCAGTTTAAAAAATTTAAGTTTTTCCATACAAAAATTATTCATTGCCTCTGAACTCGCATTACTCTACGCTACGCACCGGCCAGATATCTGCACGTGTGGCGGGGCGCGGGGTTGCGGGGCGACGCGGTGGCGGCGGAGACGGTAGATAGGACGTGGAGGAGCTCGTGCGTGGCCTCCTAGGTCACCAGATTGTACCCTTCTGGATTTTTATTTGTAGGGACATGTGAAAAGCATAGTTTATTCCAGTGCTGAAGTGGCTAGCCGCGTCATGTTAATGGACAAATCTTGTGCATTAACTTGGGGCTTGAGGGCTTTTGAGCAAATTAAAACAAATCCGCAGGTACTGTCGAGTGCAGATTTTAGGTTTTAGGCTACCGATTCTTTCATTTTTTAGTGTAGCCAGTCCTAAGCCTGATAAAGTATTTAGGGAAAATAGATTTAGAGTGCGAATAAGGTGTTAGATAAATTGTCATCTCGTTCACTTTAGGTACCTATCAGGTACCTAAATATAACGATATATTTTTTTAGTAATTTTTATTTATTCTCAGAAAAATCGAGACGTGCTTGGGTTTTTTAACAAACTTACTTCTTTTAAGAAGCTGCATTCATACATTTAACGTGAAAATGCAATAATATGAATTAATTTTAAGATAAGTATTACATTCTTTGTGTAAATTTGATTTTAATCGACCAAAACAAGCGCGGGAAACTGTAGCAGATTGTTAGTATCGAAACGTTGAATGAATGCGGAGGGCGAGGTAGGGGCGCCCGGGCGTTGTCATTTTACGTATTTCTTACAACGTACAGAGCAATAAATAACCGAGGGAGCAAACATTTTCTTGTTTTATTATTTTTTGGGTTTTTTATCAAGGTTTGTAAAAAGTCGTAGAACAAATGTTGTTGGGATTGATGTGGTGCCTGCAAGAAATGATGCGCTAATTTTCATTAACCCTGTATATTAATCGCGTGATCTAGAATTTCCCTACACAAGGTCGCCTTGGGTATACATAGGCCGAGTTTGTTTTACATGCAAAGCACATATGAACCTTCTTGATAGTTTTTGAATGGTCGGGAAATGTCTCTTAATGCTTATTTAAAATCCTTTCGGAGGGTTCTAGAACGCGGCAAAAGTCTAAAATATTTGGACTTCTTCTAGAACATTCGAGTAAGTTATTCATGTCTCAATGTGGAGTAACTGGCAGTTCAAAATATCTAAAACCAAAATTACTACGTCATGTATATCCTTGTTTTAGAAAGATCAGAATTGTGTAAGCGCTACTCATTGTAGGTTCAAACGATGTTGCATATTCAGTGTTTTTATTTTGTTCTCAAAATGATAACACGTTTTACAATTGGCATAATAATGACATATTAATATTTATTTTTGTTAAAAATAGTTATATTTAATACATAATTATAGTCTAAGATAGATTTTAAACTAGGTATACAAAGACCACGCTTCCCCGGGACTGCACATTTTGGTTGCAGAAAATAGGTAAAAACCATCTTTTCAATCTTTTTTTTATTATTTTGAATTGCACACAAATGAAAAAACATTTTAGTGTTCCTAGCTAGTAGTAATAAATAGGCAGAAGAAAAACACATAATTAGTTCCATAGCATATTTAAATACTTACAATATTACTAACATAGCCTTGTTCATAGTTACATTGAGTCAAAATTTGAACTCAATCGGAGCAAGTTTTTTGAGTTTTTGAGTATATTAAAGTCAAAAAATCAAAATCAAATAGCTTTTACTTCAAATGGAGTTTTTCAGGTATTTTCGAAGAGTTACGTTAATGGCAATATTTGCTAGGTTCTAAGCAGACATTCTTATGGAGGACAGTAGGCACGAAACTTTATAAATTACTTTTTTTAAAGTAACAGATTTACAATTTTAGTGTATACTTATTACAGATGTATGCAACAACGACGTAAGATAGTAAAATTAGTACCTAATTTTCTAATATAAAAAGTAAAAACCATCCTAGAATAATAGACAAGAAACAGGAATTAATGAAAGGAATCTGTTCATTGTACAAGGATTTACTCTGTTGATACGTATGTACAAAACATACAACACTAATGACGATGTAAACAAACGCATATCGTATATAAATGAACCACAAACCGATTGCATCTGCTTTCGATGAACGTGAGAAACAATCTAATCCTAACTTGTTTTATAAGAATGATGAAACATTCAAATCTTTACTCAACAAAATTAAAAACCTATTTTTTTCGAAAAAATATACTTAAGGTCTCAAACGTATCAGTAGAATGGTGTCTAACGAATTTTTTGCACATTATAACTAACACAACTATATTCGAAAATCTTTCTCATACGTTTGTAAATAGTAAAAATGGCTGATGAGGTAACGTTGAATGTTTTACAGTGTAATGCGCAAAGTGTTAGACCTAAACGTTTGGAATTTGAACAATTATTAATACAAGAAATAATTCGTATAGCTGCGGTAAGTGGAACCTGGTTGGATCCTAGTACTAATTTTAAATTAAAGAATCATCGTACCTTTAGAGTGGACAGAGAGGATCACTATGGAGGTGTTTGTATTATTAGTCACAATTCCATTCAGGCGCAACCATGTCGTTTTGATCATCCTAATGAGGACATACATTTTCAGTGCACTCAAATGCCATTACAAGGTAGGCTCGCTATCCCGGGCATGGATATCTGCCGAGACCTCAACCAACGCGAATACGTTGAGAGTGTCACTAAAGCGGCCTCGCGGAAGCTTGTTATGTTAAACAAGGTGAGACGGTTCTTCTCGCCCGAGCATGTGTCTTCTTTGCCTGTGTTACGGGGCTTAGTGGCCGGTAACACAGGTATTCCAATACCTATCTCGGGCACTAGTCTCTCACAAACGCTTGTTCAAATGTATAAGATAAGAATCTACACTGTACTGTATACATCTGTGATGAGAAAATAAAAAAAAAAAAAAAATAAGTTACAAGACCCAGATTCGCTCGTGCGTGGAGTACTGTTCTCACCTTAGCGATGGTGCCGTACCTGTTTGACGCTCTTGACCGGTTGCAGCGGCGCGCAATACGTATTGTCGATATTCCCGAAGCCACCGAGACCCTCGAGCCTCTGCAGTTGCGTAGAGATATCGCCTCCTTGGTAGTCCTCTATGGCCTTTACTATGGAGAGTGTTCTGAAGAGCTCTTCCAACTGATCCCCCCTCACCCTTCCTCTACAGAACAACACATGCAGGCCTTGGAAGTCACCGCTTTCCTTCCCACTATGATCCCGGGTCCTTCAAGCGGGGCGTGAAAAAGCATTTCACCAGGCCGCCATAGTGTGGGTCACCATGCTCCATTGTTCCTTTTCGCATTGAGGATGGTGACCACCACTCTTGGATTCTGCTCATGCTTTCCATCAGGCAAGACAGTCATTTTGGCAGTTTATACATAAAAAAAATGCAGATTGTTCATATAAAGATTTTTAACTGTAAGAACAAAGAAAATATAATCTCTCTTATTGTCCTCATTGGGTTAACATAAATAGACATGATTGGGACATTATATTTTCACCAAGACCTTGATTTTGGGAGACTTTAATGTGCACCATTTCACTTAGTCTTACAAGACTGTTAATTGGGGTTCCCAAATTTACAATTCAATAGCGGATTGTAGTTTAGTTTGCCTGAACGATGGCAGCCATACTCGTGTTAAGCTTTTTTTATTCTTTTTTTTTTAACAAGACAACTCCCGCATTAGGAATATAAATTCCTGTGTCGCGGGGATCTTTACAAACATTCATAAAAGGACATAAAGTACACCCAGACTTAGAACAACAATTTATGGATCACACAAAGTGTTGTCCCATGTAGTATTTGAACCCACAAGTCTTAGCGCAGGAGGAAGCGGTGTGGCGACCACTGAAACCACTAGGCCAACTGTGTAGTCGCGATATAAGTTCGCATATATGGTGAAGAAAGTTCCATCTCCCCTTTGTTCAGAGTGTGGCATTTTAGAAGATGCGTATCATATTATGATGGAGTGTGTCCGGAACGAAGACGTGAGATATAACTTATTATATATTACAAAAAACCTAAAACCACTTGGCGTTTGTAATGAGATACTAGCTGTTGCCCTTTCGGAGACGGCAAAAGAGTATATATATATATATATATAATATATGATAGTGTATAACATAGTTCTTGTTGGTATGGGGCGGCAGTCATTATGTACATGACATTATATTATTGTATATATAGACTAGATTTAATAATTGTTTTATAAACGATGTTCTCCTAGCCGATTACGGCACCAGCGGCCAGTCTCATCGAAGACCAGCCAAACACGCAGGAGATATTATAGTGCACAAGTGTGTGCGCCAACACAGTTCCATCTCTCTCATAATCCGATGGGACAGTTAACCGACACGACCGGGGAGGGATAAGGCGCACGACCGACCGCTTTACGTACTCTCTGAGGCACGGGGGTTCAGACCCCAACTTCCAAACTCCGAGCTGTTACTAAGTATTTATATAATCAGAAAAACTCAATAACACTTTTGGCCCGACCCGGGATTTGAACCCGAGTCCTCTTGATTGGCAGTCGCATACTTCAACCGCTAGACCAACGAGGCAGTTGATTTTATAAATATTGTTGATCTAATAGAGTGGCGTAGTCCTTAGATATGGGTGAACATCGACGTATTAGTATGACAAAAGGTGCCTTATCGCTCACGGCAATCTCTTACCGACCGTATTTTTTTAAGGATATTGTCAATTGTGACATAGGATAGTCTATGGCGGAATTTTTTAGTATAGAGAAGTTTTACATTCATTAATTTTGTATTCATATTATACTTCGGAAGTCTGACACATAATACACAGCTTTAAATAAAGTAAAGCTTGTCATATGCAAGCTAAAAGACTGATAGAATACTTATATACTTTTTCGTAAATGGATACATATTATACATAGAAAACTCCGAAAAAAATATTTACAGATAATACAAACATTTGATTCGACCCAGGAATCAGAACCGAGACCTCATGCACAGCGCCAAAGAGGCGGCAGTCAAGTACACATACACTTTGCCAAATTAGATATTTTTTGTATGAAGTCATTCTGATATGTTTTTTTATCCTTTTTGTTTTTTAAATAATAGTTTTAGTTCAATCTCAGTGACATGTGTTATTGTAAGAATGCGAGAGCAATTCATATTAGTTATTAATACTTTTATTTACGTGGTCACTCTCTCAATTTAAGGGCCAGGCCCTGTGGCTTCCACGCTGTAACTTTTGATAGACTAGAACTCCACTTTCTCCTCAACTTGTTGCATGTATTTTGATCTAGGCTTCTGAATTTTCTTTTCACTTCTGTTTTTTCTTCCAGTATTATGCTAAAGTTGTCCTATCCCATCAAGTGGCCAGCTATTTTGCCCCTTGTTTTCATGTCATCATCATCATCAGCCTATACATCCTACCCCCACCCTAACACATCATGACAAATCAATTAATATTAGGAATATCTCTTTTTGTCTTTTTTCTGAGAACCCAGTCTCAGAACAGCCAGTAGTAAGGATCTAGACGACCGCTTAAACCACTACCAGAGCATGAATATTAACTCATCTAATAGCTTCTTGCAATCGCCTTCGACGTCCTCGTTGAGATGAATAATATTGCATTGTCAGCTAACGTTACATCTTCACGCAAAGTTGCGAGTCCATATATTAACATAATAGTCATGGTGAGGAATATGTTTTTCTTTCATTTCTTGACATTGGTACTGTGATAAGCAGCTGGCTATGTCGTTAATCGGGACTAATGAAGTGACTCCTTGCATAAGCAAACGTGCTGTATTAACATTACGTAACAATAGTACTGACCTTTGTTTCGTTTTACCAGCAATATGCTAATTTCAATATGCATTCAATTGTGTCAATTTCTCTGAGATGCTTTTTTACTATCCCATTTGTGTGCCACGATTTCTAAAATGTTTTTTTTATATGTTTGTTACACGATAACTTTAATTTTTTGTGTGGCATATTTAATTTAATTCAATCTTTGGACATTTAAAACGTCGCCGTTGTTTGACAGGGTAAAATTCATTTTTAAAGATTTTTAGTTTAGAATAGAATTTTCGAACAACGGAATTAGCACTAACAGTGATATTTCATGTTTTGAAATAGAGATTTTCTTTGGAAATTTCCTCTCATATTTATTTCTCACACCCGATAGATATCTTAATCAGCGTTAATGTTTTCTGAGACTTATAACGGACACAACGTAAAACGAATACAATTTTGTATTGGTACGCCAATTTTGTGGTAAAGGCTGTATTGTCCCCGGTCTCTACAGTTGCAATTAATGCATAGCTATTTAGGTACGTTACTTAGCCTCTTCGGATGATATAAATTTACTGGCCGGACGATCTGGTAATTTATTTATTGAACAGTCCAAGTCCAGTGACTGAGGTCCAAAAGAAAAAAGGCAGTATACAAAAAGCTGTGGTGTACAAGAACACTCAGAAGTTTCAAAAAATTTGAATATATTCGAACCGACCAACGTATAGAACTAAAGATACGATTTTTTTTAAATCCTGTTTTGTAGAATTTCGGAAAAAAAAACTGAGGTGATCAAATTAGAGAAGAAATCTTAAAAGAAAGAAAGATTAGACTCAGATACTTTCTTTTTGCAACCGAATCTCCACGAGTATTTAAATTATACACATTCAGCTTGGCAACTATGAACGAAACTGATGGACATATTGGTCAAAAGTGAAAAAATCATGTTCTTCGTAGATCCCTGAGTCCTTAAGAATGCGCCAAGTGGCTTGCACAGTCACCAAAAACAACAGACCTTAATGTGCCCATTGTGACAAAAAATTGCCTTAAAGGACAAAAAATGAGATCACAATAATTTAGACGATAAAAAAATATTTTGTATCATTTTATTATTCATGAAGTTCTGCAAAAACAGGAAACTGAGAGGATAACAACCAGAATTATTGCTTTCTTACTCACTCTTGGCAGCGAGGGGAAGCAGGCGACCATAGCTAACGCAAAATAAGGAACCTCAGTCTTTGATTACTCAGTGTGAGCTGCTGCTCGTGTTGCTGTTCTCTCTATACCACTCTTGGTTTAGTCACGGACCCTCCTCCCTACATCTTTAAATATTTTTCTCGTTATTGTACTGTGATTTTGACTGTGTGTGAAAACGTAGTAGGTGTTGAAAAATTGCTGTATATTTAAACCAAGACAATAGAGATTTTATTGAACATTATTTTAATACGATAAATCGCGTAATAGCTTTCATATATTACTCTTTTCATAACAATTTGAACTGATGAAACATTTTCGTCAAACACATAAACATTTTTTTAAATTACTACAGATGGTACGACAAATTTTTCGTTGTGTTCCCAAAATTTTTTATACTATATTATTGTTTCTTAATTCTATCTTTTCTAGGGAAAAGCATACGCTATGGCAGCACCAAAGCCCAAACCTCCTATCACTATCACACCAAAACCCTCCAGTCAACCTTCGAGCAACGTCCTCACCGAACAGATGTACCTACAGAAGATTGAGGATCTCTCCACGGCCAAGTTGAGATACAATAAAACAGACATGCTGTATTTAAGTCTCAGTAATGGAGACCAAATGCCTGCAATAGCACTCGGCACTGCTTTGGTGAGTGTTTAAATCAAACTGTAAAACGAAAAATATTGTTTTCTTTTTCATACTCTTCTTTTTCATACTCTTCTTTTAGTTTTACTTGTGTATTTATGTATAACTGACTTCCGTAGGCAGGTTTTTAACTATATTGCATAATCATATCCTATGTTACTTCTAATACCTCCCAAGAATATATGTACAAATTTACATGATGATAGTGAGCCCGGGCAAGTAATTTTGTACGTATAAGTTGATAACAGAAATATCATTTGAAAAACTATGTTTTGTTATTAGCATATTATTTCTACATGGTGTATGATCGCATTGCAAATGACTAATTCAACCGTTTATTCCTTATTTTGATCACTCAGAAATTTAATTTCTTTACAATATAAAAAGCATCATCTATCAAACGCTTCAAGTTTTGAACACCCAGTGGTTTGGGCTCTACGCTGATTGAATCAATCAGTGAGCCAGGGCAAGTAATTTTGTACGTATAAATTGTTAGCAAAAAAGGCAGTATACAAAAAGCTGTGGTGTACAAGAACCCTCAGAAGTTTCCAAAAATTTGAATATTTTCGAACTGACTAACGTAAAGAACTAAAGAAACGAATTTTTTAAAAATCCTTATTTGTTGAATTTCGGAAAAAAAACTGAGCTGATCAAATTAGAGAAGAAATCTTAAAAGAAAGAAAGATTAGACTTAGATAGATTCTTTTTGCAAGCGAATCTCCACGAGTATTTAAATTATACACATCCAGCTTGGCAACTATGAACGAAACTTATGAACATATTGGTCAAAAGTGAAAAAATCATGTTCTTCGTAGATACTAGAGTCCTTAAGAATGCGCCAAGTTGCTTTTGCACGTATAAATTGTTAAACAGAAATATCATTTGATAAACCATGTTTTGTTATTAGCATATTATTTCTACATGGCGTAAGGCAACACAAGAAGCCCATTGAACAGAGCCTAAACGATTTTGTAACATTACTAAGGACCCTATACAGACAATATTATATATGACACTAATTTAGCCCTCACGTATACCACTGTAACTTGTATACCAGGATCAATAGCAGAAATCCACGAACTCATCGAGTTACGACACACGGGGAGTCCCAGGAAAAAATAAACTGTCTTGTAACCCGCAACGAAATTAATCAGAGGAAGGAGGAGTTGGAAATATAATACGAAAAAACATTAAAATATATTATAGTAATTAGGCGTTTTAAGGTAAAATAAAATATTTTATTTACAGTTGGACCCTCGCCTCGCCCCACACATTGTGTCTTCGGCCATAGACTTTGGCTATAGGGCCATAGACACAGCTTACATCTACGGCTCAGAACGAACTGTTGGAGAGGGTATCAAGAAGAAAATAGATGATGGAACTGTAACACGGTGAGTTAATTTACTATACATAAATTGTGTCAGCCTTTGACCTTGGCCAGTGCAACCTTATCGAAACATCAGGCAAATCAGAGGTATGTTATACCTTTAAATAAGCGATAACGATAACTCCCGTGAAAATAATTATTATACATAAATTGTGTCGGTGTGTGTTATCAGGCTGCATGGATATTTTGATGTGTATAGATCCTGTAGTGGTCTAAATGACCGCCACGCCGTTTTCTACTGCGCTGAGTTTTTTGGGTTCAAATCTCACACGGGACAACCCTTTGTGTAATCAGCAAACTGTTGTTCTAAATCAGGGTGTTTATCGTGTCCGTTTCATGTATGTTATAAAGTCCCCCGCGACACAGGATTTATTCTTAATGCGAAAGTTGTCTTTAGAATGTAAGTAAATTTATCGAACTCCTCCGAAACAGCTTGAGCGATTTTTCTGAATGTTTTTGTGTATATTTGGTAGGATTAAGAATAACTCGCACGCTAATTTTATTAGAAAGAAAGAAGAAAAAAGAAAGAAGAAAGAAAAGTAATTTATTTTAACGACATTGCTACACAGCAAATTTTGAAAGGCATTGTGGCATATACGATACAGCGCTGATTTTCAGCAACATCTTGATGATGATAAGCGCAATAAGACCAGCCAAACCAAAACCAAGATTTGTGTTTCCGAACCCATTTACTACATTTTGCATTTTTTTTGATAATTTTTTTTGGGTAATTTACAGAGTATCTTTAACAATGAACCAACATCATTTGCAATGTGCATCTATCACGATTTAAATACTCACAGATGATAGAATGGCTACATAAAATGTTTTTTATTATTTTTTCCAATATTATCATTTTTGTATAATTTTGCATGAAAAATACTTATTATAGAACCCTAAATTGTCAAAAAAAAATTATCAGTAAATATTTTGATAAGATATCCTGTTATCGACAGTCGTGAACGCTAACCGCTAGACAAGGTTGTTATTTTTATTTTATGTATGAGCTTACTAAAGTGACTAATCAGCCTGATGGAAAGCTTGAGTAGAAAATCCAAGAGTGTCACCATACCATGGCGGCCTCCCGCCTAATGATACTTCTGTATCATAGCATTCTGCAACTGATATTAACTAGCATAATTATGTCTTCTTTTGCAGTGAGGAGCTCTATATCATGAACAAGCTCTGGAGCACATTCCACAAGCCAGAATTGGTGGAGACCGCCTGCAGAGCATCTCTTGAAGCGCTTGGTCTTGATTATTTCGATCTGTTTATGATTCACAACCCAATGTCATTGAAAGTAAGTCTTCTTATAAATTATTATATTTATAAATTATTTTTGGCATGCATGGGCCGGCTCGACCGGAGTAATACCACGGTCTCACAGAAAACCGGTGTTAAACAGCGCCTGCGCTGTGGTTCACCGAGTGAGTAAGGATACCGAAGGCCCATAATCCAACCCTTCCCCTCATCCCCCTCCCCATTCCCCAAGGTCGGCAACGCACTTGTGCCGCCTCTGGTGTCCATGGGCGGCGGTAATCGCTTACCATCAGGCGATATGTCTGCTCGTTTGCCACCTATATCATAAATATATATATATTTAGTTTGAATGAAGCAGTCGCGGACAGAAAAAGAAATTATAACTTTTAACAAGTGCTAAAATCTCAACGAAGTCGTGTAACTACTTACTATTCACAGTATATAATACAGAAATGATTTCAAGGAGCCCTACTATTTTGTCAATTATCAAAGCATTTTCTGTTAAATTATTTTCCCTATTTATTTTATAATTTTTTTCGATGACTTTATATTTATTCCCTTATATTACATATATTTCATATTTTTGGTATACTTTTTAACGACATCTTATAAAGCGAATTGACGCAACAATCAACGCATCATATTAGCTTTTGGACACGACTCCGCCTGCGTGTATTTCGCTTATATCCTTCCTCGCGAAACAAGCTATCTCCATGCTGAATTTCATTTGAATCGGTAAAGCAGTTTTACTGTCAGACAAACACACAAAGTTAGTTTCAAATTCATAGTAATATGAATACTTTTTTTTACCAGGAAGGAGGCGAACCCATACCACAGATAGCAAACGTGCTTCAATTCTCCGAGTACGACTATATGGACGCTTGGTTTGCCATGGAGACGCTCGTCAGCAAGGGTTTAGTCAAAGCCCTTGGTCTCAGCAACTTTAATTCGCAGCAGATTCAAAAGATTCTTGACAAGGGGCACATCAAACCAGTCGTTAATCAAGTATGGTATTTTTAATTTATGTATATAAGAAGTCAAAAACTATAATTCTTAAATTATGAAGTCTTAGACGGACAGTTAAAACGTTTCTGGTTAGTTGCAAATTCATAAGCTTTCATTGTATTATGACATCTCCAGAAATATATAACGTTACCAGAGCTTATAAGACATAACTTCTGCTTGAGCTAAATCTCAACTTTATTAAAGAGGGAGGAAAACATGCTGGAATGGGTGTATCACAGAAAATACCGATAAAATCAGATGCCTTCAAAGTAAATCCGCAAAAAGCATTAATGATACGAAATGTCTGAGTCCTGTTTCTGCCTACGTCCAAAATTTATGAACTGCCTCATATTATAAAGTTTCCTCCTAATTCCACAGGTGGAGTGTCACCCCTATCTCACGCAGCAACCTCTCCAGACCTTCTGCGCAGAACGCAACATAACCCTCAGCTGCTTTTCTGTCTTGGGATCTAAGGGCACACCTGCTGAATTGAAGAGTGGAGTTGCCGCAGCCATAGATGATCCCCTGATCACGGTTATGGCTTCAGGATTGAATGTGACTCCTGCCCAGCTTTTAGTTAGGTAAGAAATGGACCTCTTGAAGGATATAGACCATTGGTGAACGACCCATGGGTGTCTGTCATTCAGTAGCTACAAGTTTATTCAAGGGCTCCTAGGGCCAGAAATGAGACAATTTGATTTATACATTGGTAGCTCTGTCATTAATTAATAGTGACATAGTTGATCATGATTGTTCTTGTTTTTTTAACCCGGCTACGGTGAAGCCAAAAGGAAAGGGACCGAAGTTTTGACAGTCTATCTATATTTGAATACTGAATACTAAGATATCAACAGATTCGTATTGATGGCTTGGGTGAGAGACTATGTAATATCAAAAAAGTGGTCGCCACACCGCTTCCTGCTTCGCAAAGTGTTGTGGGTTCAAATCCTACATGGATCAACACTTTGTGTGATCCATAAATTGTTGTTCCTGTATGTTTGTAAAGTCATGACTGAGAAGCCAAAAATACTAATGGCAATACATAAAAGTAATTGATATTAATAAATAAAGAAAAAACGTATTTGGATACGCACACCCTGAGGTTTTAGAATCAAGAGTAAGACTCCTATCGCAGAACGAAACGTAATCAATGACATATTGTCTGTAAGTGGCTGTTATAATTCCATGATAATGACTAATGTCAACTACTCGTTGTTCACATATTACAAACAATAATTAATAAGTATCGTGTTAAAATTGGGTAATAGAAACAAAGGAAATGATTGTAAATAATATCAAAATAATTGTAAGTAAAAATTACCAGTACGAAGGTAATCCGCAAGAGCATTGTAAAAAGTTCACAAACACTAAAAAGTATGAATGCAAAGTATACTACTTTTTTGTAGCTGCTACGCGCTTAGGCTTCGTCCCTGGCTTTGGAGGTATCCTGACAACTTTATTCAGTTCACATAATGACACGACACGCTGATGTACTCCTTGTGAATACAATATGTAGACAGAGCCTTCTCTGGTCAAAATTCAGACCAGCGGCAGTTGCAAACGCTACAATTGCACTAAAGAAGCAGTCGAAATAGCCTCCTAACTTCCCAACTATTATACTGTGCCACATTTTGCCCACAGGTACCAAATTCAGTCTGGACGCCAAGCCGTTGTTAAAGCCACCTCCTCTAGCCGCCTGTATAACATTCTTCAAGCGCTCACCTTTGTTCTTGAACCGCATCACATCGATGCCATCAATGCTTTGAACAGGAATAAGAGGATTTATGACATGAAAAAGTAAGTTGGCTTTTCATCTCTTATGTTTATATGTACCAGGTCGTCGAAATTCGACCATATTTCATTCTTTTTTTCAGTTTCCTGCACTTCTCTTATTTTTTGACAATAGGCAATGTTAAAGTTTATAGTGATATAAACATTGCCGAATTGCATGCTCCTCCCATTCGCAAAATATTCGTAAAAAAAAGGGAAAAGTTTTTACTTCAAGTAACACATAGACTTAGGAAAGACTAAGGGACCAGGCTACGCAGGACAAAATCCGGCGAATGTTACCAATTTGCAAATATTAGAAGCCAACATGTGATTGTTTCGAGACTATATTATAACGTGACTGCAAGAAAATACGTATGTTTTATTAAAAATACAATCCTGTGTCAGTATCTGACATAGTAATTTCAGTTCCTATAAACATCAATCCTGGCTATATCGATTTATCGCTCCCGAAACCGCGTGCCTAATAAATTTCATGTAAATCTTGGGAGCCATTTTCGAGATCGTTTGAAGGTAAGATATCACTTACGAGCTGTGCCCGCTACTTCGACCAGGCATTTGGATTGTAAAGATATTCTAAATTTCTCATCGTTTAAATTTTCTCTTGACTTCCATAAACATTCCAATACCAGCGAAATTGGTTCAGTGATTCTCGGGTTAAAAAGAGTAATGAACAGCAATTCATCTTTACACAGTATATATGACTACTCAACAGACTTCAATGCAATTTTCAGCAATAGTTATTCGATGATGATGAAATATACGATATAATTACTATTCCAACCCGTCTAGCTTGTGTGTAAAAAAGAGGTTTAAAGAAGCAAATCATGGTATAGTAAGGCCAAAATATATTTTCTAAGATGTGGCCTTTTCCCACAGCAGTCTGTCAGAGGCTGTTAATAGTAATGACGATATTTTTATGTTTGTATAAAACTTCAGCTTCGTTCTGCGCTACCCATCTTCTTCTTAATCTTCTTTCTTTTAATACCTAACAACTAGACCCCCGCAACCTCGTCTGCGCCTCTCTAACGTAGCGTGATGTTATAAGGCGTTAAAAAATTTGATTACCATAAAAACAGATATTGTGAGTTAACCTCATAAGATAGAAATTTTTTAATATATTTATTTATTTTAAAACTTCATGCACACATGTACAAGGCGGGCTTAATGCCCAAGGCATTCTCTACCAGCCAACCTTTGGATGGTGTAGAAATTTTGTGGGGTAGATACATTGTGGTGGGTAAAAAATATATATTCGTGAAGTTACAATAAATGCATAAAAATATAAATAAATATATATACACGGTAATATATAAACTTTATATACATACACTATGATACACACTAATACATAAACTTTACATACGTACACTGTGAGTGGGTACTAAGTTGTTTACTAATTAAGGCTTTACTGTCGAGGACAAAACGGCAGACGCTGGATGCGAAGAACCGTGGATCGAACAGAAGACGTGAAATTGGAGATGCCTCTGTCCACTAGTGAACTGCGATAAGCTGATGATGATGATTGTTTTTGTAAAACTTAACAGTTTGCCCCGCGCATGCAATGAAAGCTCTAAAAGGAATAATTTTCCACCGTTTAGCAAAATATTTCATTGATACTCCGCTCCTTTTGGTCGTAGCATAATGATATATAGCCTATATGCTTCCTTGATACCTGGACTATCCAACAGTGAAATAATTTCTCAAATCGGACCAATACCTTCCGAAATTATGGCGTTTAAAGCAAGCAAACTCTTCAGCTTTATAATATGTTACCAGATACATAATAAATATTGTTTTCCTTTATTTTCCAGCCTTGGAGAGCTACACCGAAACTACCCATTCAACGTGCCATTTTGATATGCCATAGCCAAACAGTTATTTCGTAAGCAGGGTTGGTAATTAGGTTAAAAAATAATTATTTATGGTCGTACTGTGTAACCCGTAATTAGCCTTATTAAACACACAAATTTGAGTAATTGTTATGAATATGATATTGTTTTTAAATCGTAGTTTAAAATTGAAATAATGACATTGTTATATTATGATATTTTTTTTGTCACATGTTTAAGCAATAATATGATATTTTGATAGTTTTGAATAATATTTTTAGGTATTAAGTCCGCCTCGAGCAATGTGTGTACAGAAAACATTAAATAAAAATAAAAAAAGACCAAGACTTTCATTGAACTCCTGCTTATGTTGTGTATTTTAGCCGGAGGCCCATAATCCAACCCATCCCTTCATCCCCCAAGGCCGGCAACGCACTTGTAACGCCTCTGCTGTTACGAGTGTCCATGGGCGGCGGTCATCGCTTACCATCAGGCAATACATCTGTTCGTTTGCTCATAAAAAAAAAATTGGATTCGATTTTTGGCTGTTTTAAAAAAAATTTAGACTACTTAAATTATCCTAATCCTTTTTTCCCTAAGATTTATCACTGCTGAAAAAAAGCCATTCGAAATTTATCTGTATCTAATCTGACTTCTAATGGAAAACTTTACACTTTATTAGGTAAACAACCTAATAAATAAGTAAATATTCCTGAGAGCACCTTTTACTTTTAACAAATTTTCTTTTAAGTTCTGATTTTGCATTGAATTATGTTATTTGCAATGCAACTTGAACTTTGAACATCAGGGGGTCAGTTTGAACCCCTTCAAATCGTCGGATTAACCCAAAATTTGGCTACTTATAAGTAAGAATATGTGTTTATTTTCATTATTAAATGTTTATCCAGGACCGATTACAATTCAATATTTTATACAGGTATATTTGCGGGTAGCTCGTGTTCAAAGACGTCTAATGACATCTCTTGACTGTTAACTAAAACAAATATTACTAGTTAGTTAGAGTAATTGGTTGGTAAAGCAGTTTTTAAATTTCGGAAATACAAAAATTGTGAAAATAATAGTATTTATACTGTTTTTGGAATGAGAAAAATTATTCGGTTTGTTTAAAGTCTAAATTCTATTGAGGTAAGTATTACAATTAGAAATAATTATGTTATTTACTAAAATCTCAATTAATTTAAGCGTTCCAAATATGGAACACCGGGCAGTTGTTCATATTTCCGTTTTGCATAAGTTTTTGTTTTAATTTGTTCAGATTATGGCGAAGAAAAGATTGTCTGATACGGCCATAAAGCAATCTTTAGGGTAAAGCGAAGATGGTCAAGACTCTTCGGACTTTGAAAGTGGCGATGACCTTACAAAACTTAGACAGAACTTCAACCAGGTGCACTGTGTGTCTAGTGACTCTGATATTGACCCATTGCCGATGAAAGATGAAAGAGAATCTTTATCTGTTGACCAACAAATGTGTGTAACAAAACAATGCCTTCTAAATAAGCCTCATAAATGGGACTATAAATTCCTTATAATGCGCGATTATCAGGGACTGGCGTATAGCTTTGAGATATACTTCGGAATGGAGAATAACCCTGAGCTGAGGTATCCTGATGAACCAGAATTAGGCGTTAGCAGCAATACAGTAAATTAATCCCTGGTCTAAATTAGTCTTCGATAACTACTGCACTTGCTTAGCTCAGCTAAGTGTGCTATGCTGGTGTTTCTCTTGTCGATAGAATTCGTAATGAGACAATGTGAAAGAGAACTGGAGTAACCGATATAGCACGAAGGATTATCAGCACGCTGAAGTGGGAGTGGGCCGGACATGTCTCCAAGCGGACTGGTGGTCGCTGGATTCGACAAGTGTTAGAGTAGAGACTAGGATTAGGCAAACGCAGTGTAGGGCACCCTGCGGTACGATGGACCGACGACTTGAGGAAAGTGGCTGGCTGTGGATGGATGCGGACTGCCCTAGAACGGAACGGTTGGCGCTCTTTGAGGGAGGCCTTTGTACGGTACAGCGGACAGCAATAGGCTGTAGAAGAACTACTGCACTTCCACTGAATTATTGTCTCACTTATCAAAACAAGGAATCCCGTCGTTGGGCACAGTAAATAAAGGCCGCTTTGGCAATTATTTGAAAATCTCATCTTTAGAAGATATACAAATACTAAAATAGTTTTTAACTCTCAATCTGTCAACGATAAAGTTAACTTCTTTACTAATGATATCATAAGCTTATGCGACAAACATGCGCCGATACGACTTGTGAAGGTAAAACATCTATCTGCACCCTGGCTTACTGAAGAAATAAAAGATGTGCAAAGAAAGAAAGCAAGGGCTCAATCTACATAAGTATAAAAAACACCCGACAGCATCAAATTGGGAAAAAATTGTGTTTATTAGAAACCTCTGTAATAAGATGTGTAGGAATGCGCAGCACCGACATATTCACGAATCTGTTACCAGTTAAAGTCTGGAAATTTCTCAAGTCGTTGGGAATTGGCAAATCACGTCCTATTTACGCTTCAAAAATGTCGATATCGATTCCCTAAACTCAGATTTTTCTGCTTCCTCCAATTACGGAGGAGCTGCCCAAACTGCTATACTTAATTATCTTTCTTCTTTGCCGACCCCTAACTGCTCGCCATTTCTTTTCAATCAATTAGCTGCATGTGATGTAAGGAAGAGATATATTGACACTATATCAATAACCTCTAATGCCGTAGGAAATGACGGTATCATCCGTAATATGGTCTTCCCATCTTAGATGAAATACTACCTATCATTTGTCATCTCAATTACTCCATATCCAACAATACTTTTCCATCTGCATGGAAAGTGGCTAAACTAATTCCTCTCCCTAAGAAATGTAATCCGTCCTCCATCACAGATTACCGTCCCATATCTATCCTTCCTTTATTCTCTAAAGTCCTCGAGCGTCTTATCCACATACAGCTGAGCTCATTTCTCTCTAGAAACTGTTTCCTTAATCCTTTCCAGTCGGGTTTCCGTCCTGGCCATAGCACAACCAAGCTCTAGTCCATATTACGGATGACGTTAGGTCTGAGATGGATGATGGAAAGCTAACGATCTTGGCTTAGCTAGACTTCAGCAATACATTCAATAATGTTGATTTTGATGTCTTATTGAGTGTACTGTGCTCTCTGAACATATCTCCATCGGCAATTGACTGGTTTCATACTACCTGTACAGTCGCCAGCAGCGTGCTTGTATTGAAAATGTTTACTCCTCTTGGCGCTCAACATCTGCAGGCGTATCTCAGGGCGGCGTGCTATCCCCGTTACTTTTTGCATTTTTTATTAACTCGATCACAAATCAATTACTATCTTCCTACCATCATTACTAGATGATCTACAAATTTACTCACAGGCTACTCCAAACAATTTAACGCAAGCAGTAGACCTCATTAATCAGAACATAATGCGAATTTGCAACTGGAGTAGGGACTATGGACTAAGTGTTAATCCAACTAAAACACACGGTATTATAATGGGTAGTTCTAAGCTGCACTCTAGAATAAATTTTCAGCAGATATCAATTATCTGTTGCAGTTTTTCAGTTACTCCATATAGTGAAAAAGTAAAAAAACTTGGGGATCTATATCGATAAGTACTTATCTTGGAGCCCTCAGATTGCGGAAGTCAGTCGGAAACTATTTGCGGCAGCAGGATCTCTGCGTTGGCTACGGAACTTTCTACCAATGGATATTAAAGTTGCACAATCACTTTTGCTTTCCATCCTTGACTACGGCGATGTCAGTTATCTGGATCTCACTGAAGACCAACTGAACAAACTTGAGCGACTCCAAAACCTTTGCATTAGATTTATATTTGGATTACGTAAATATGATCATATCTCAGAGTTTCGTTCTAAACTCAAGTGACTTCCAATACGCTTGCGTCCGAATCTGCATATTCTTTCTCTTTTATATAGTATTATTCTGTTTCATCCTCACACACCCCCCTAACTCAAGGAACGATTTCAGTTCTTAAAAAATACATATTGCGGGAACCTGAGATCATCGGAAAAATTAATACTAAAAATACCAACACATTCCACTCAATTTGCAGACAAATCTTTAACTGTGCAAGCAGTAAGGCTTTGGAACCACTTGTCTGAGACCATTCGACAAGCAAAACCTTTGACTCTATTTAAAAAGCTGATGAAGGAGTACTACTTGTCACTGTGAATACTTGAATAGGATCTCTACATTTGTTGTATATTTATATGTATTTGTGTAGGTAGGTTTCTGTATATTTGCTTAATAACACACGTGTATGGAGAACGAGTATGTGTTTGATCAGATATAAACCTATTGCGTTATTTTTATTATTATTCCTTTTTTTCCTTTTTTATATTTTTGAATTGTTATTGTAATGGATATTATGTATTAATTACAATATAATTATGGATCAAACTAAGCGGCGTGTGATTGGAGAGGCATATGTCCAGCTGTGGACTGCGATAGGCTGATGATGATTGTAATAATTGAGTTACTTGTGTGCACCACTAAAAATTATAAACACCTGATGTCCATGATATGGTTGCCTGGAAGAGATCGCCGTGAACGATAAGACCGCCAATTGTTGTATTAATCTTTTTTGTCACTCATTTTATTTAATGTTTTGTGTAGCGAGTCAGTAACTATATAACGTATGTAATATGTAATCTATAAATATGTATTGCCTTATTTAATTTGTATTTTTATTGTAAATTTCTCGCACGCTAAATAATGTAAATATTATTATATCTAGTCACTTTTAAGGTGAATATAATTGTTATGCATTCCAGCGAACAAACGGACAAACGACCGGGCGCATCATATTAAATACTGTACGACTCCAGATGGTGTTCCATCCCGGTTCATTGGAATACGGCCGCGCAACGCTCGGCCGCACACTCCGAGGCCTCACCAGTCGGCTCACAACCTTTAAACGCGCAGCCCGCTATTCGCATGTCCATTTGTAGTTTACTATATCGCTATAATCTCTCTTTGTATTCAGCTTCCACTCTGTCTATTTTCCTTCTGTGCCTTCGCTTTATCTCATTGTATTGTACATATTGTTTAGTGGTAGAAAACATACTTTTTTGGGAGTGTAGAACATTTCATTTAAACCAAACTACCTACTAGCCAACTTCATCTACAGTGGTGACCCCGTAAAACATGGGAAAAATCCAGAAGGAAAGTCTAGAGAAGCACCCCTACAGCTTGAAGCTGGCAACCAACCGCAGGAAACATTCCGAGTAGGCGTGAGGATTCCTCCATTCTATGCAGAGAAGTCAGCCCTGTGGTTTTCGCAGATGGAGGCGCAGTTCGCCCTGTCAAACATTAATACCGACGTGACCAAGTTTTTCTACATTACGGGAAACCTAGATCCCCAGTATGCAAGCGAAGTCGAGGACATAATAACCTACCCGTAGGGGGTAGGTTATTATGTCCTCGACTAATAAATACCAAAAACTGAAGAGCGAACTGATAAAAAGGCTTTCAGCCTCGCGAGAAAAGAACGTAAAACAGCTCCTTATACACGAGGAATTGGGAGACAGAAAACCTTCATATTTCTACCGTCACTTGGTGAGCCTTGCCGGACCTGGAGTACCAAAGGAGTTCCTGCGCACTATCTGGACCAGCCGACTTCCCAGCGGTACGCAGGCCATAATCGCTTCACAATTGAAGAGCCCGGTGGAAGACTTGGCTGACCTAGCTGACCGGATAAACGACGCAGTCGGCATGCAAACGCCAGCGGTCTCAGCATTAGCCGCCGCTTCTACATCGCGCAGCAGTGAAGTCTCTAAAGTAGCCGCGTTAACCAAGCAAGTCACGATGTTAACAGAAAAAATTGACAGAATGTTGCTGGATCGCGGGAGGTCGAGAAATTGTAATCGCAGCCGACACCGGTTGAACTCGACGAGATCACATTCCGCTTACGGGCCGGTACCATCAAAACTTCGGCGAACGAGCAAGAAAATGCGTTAAGCCCTGTGACTACCAATCAGCGGGAAACGCAAAAGGCAATCATTATAGGCGGCCGATGATTGTCTAAGTTCTGGACGCCTGTTTGTCACCGATCGAAAATCAAAAACGCAGTTCTTAGTGGACACAGGCAGTAAAAGCTGAAATAGCTACATACGGGTTTATTAATTTTAATTTGAACTTGGGGTTGTGCCGCGACTTTTCCTGGCCCTTTATTGTAGCCGGCGACACACGGGCGATACCTATTATCGCGGTAGATTTTGTAATATATTACAATTTAACTGTTGATTGCAGAAACAGGCGCCTAGTTGATAACAATACTACGCTTGCATCCCCAGCTTTGTCTGCGCAACCATCTGATGCCATTTCCTCAGTGGAGATGAACCTTGGTGAGTCTCCATATCATTACACACTCACAGAATACCCTGACATCACTCGCCCACATGGCGTTTATCGTGCCATATTCATACTACACCTGGTCCGTCAGTTTCGTGTACACCGCGTCGACTGGCCCCTGCCAAGTTAAAAATTGGAACATGCTGAAGGACGGAACAGCCAGACTCTCGATGTCTCCTTGGGCATCGCCATTGCACCGAAGAAGAACAGGTGGCGCCCTTGCGGTAATTACCGTATGTTTTTACATACGGTAACTTTCAGTAAAGTACCCAATCAGACACATCCATGAATTTGCTCATAGCCTTTCAGGATGTTCAGTATTCACGACGCTTGATTTGGTGAAGGCTTATAATCAGGTACCCGTGAGCCCAGAGGATATCCCAAAGACCGCCATCACCACTCCATTTGGCCTTTTGGAATTCCCTTACATGACGTTTGGGCTTCGGAATACCGGACAAACCTTTCAGCGATTCGTCGATGAAGTGGTACGTGGCCTGGTGGGTTCTGCTACGCATTCTTAGACGATTTTTTGGTCTACTCGAAAGACCAAAAAGACCACGAAGACCACCTTCGTCAACTTTTCTCTAGACTTCAAAAATATGGTGTAGTCATCAACACAGCTAAGTGCGTCTTCGGAGCGAGCGAGGTAACCTTTTTTGGCTACCGTATCTCGGCCGAGGGCACAAAGCCACTGCCTGAGAAGGTGGGAGGCCATCACGAAGTACCCTGAGCCCAAAACCATTCGAGAATCTCTCGAAGGTATTTGGGCATGATTAACTTCTATCCCCGTTTCATTCCCAAAGCAGCAGAATATGAAGCACCCTTAAACACTTTGTTGACCGGGTCTGTCAAAGCTTTACATCCTGTCAACCTTAGCTCTAAGGAACGGGAAGCCTTTAATACCTGCAAGGACAGCCTCTGCAAAGCCTCATTGTTAGCTCACCCTGACTGCGGGGCCAAATTCGCCCTGGTAACGGACGCATCAGACACAGCGTTTGGTGCCGTCCTACAAAAAAGTATAGAAGGATAACCATGGCAGCCTCTTGCTTTCTACTCACGAAAGCTGAGCTCGTCCCAATGTAAGTATTCGCCAAACGACAGGGAGCTCCCCGCCATATACGAGTCGATTAAACACTTCAGACATATGGTCGAGGCTCGGCATTTTGTCGTCTACACGGCCCACAAGCCGATATGTTTCGCGTTCCACTCGCGAAAGGAGAATTGCTCACCAAGACAGTTCCGACATCTAGATTACATCTCACAGTTTACTACTGATATAAGGCACATCTCAGGTAAGGACAATGTGGTGGCCGATAGCCTCTGGCGCATTGAAGAGATCGTCCAACCGGTGAACTTCGACAAGTTGGCTGAGTCACAGGTGAACGACCCGGAGCTTCAACAGACACTGAACGAAAACGCCACACTGCGCCTTACTAAAATGAAACTGCCGGGATTGTATGCGGGACTGTATTGCGATGAGAGTAACAAGATTGCCAGACCATACGTCACGAAACCGTTTCGTCGCTAAGTGTTTGAAAGCCTGCACTCTTTGTGTCACCCCGGAGCCGCTCCATCGATTAAGCTAATCTCGGAAAGGTATGTGTGGCTCGGAATGAGGAAAGATTGTCGTGAATGATGTCGCCCCTGCCTAGCGTGCCAGCGAACGAAAATCACACGGCACGTCTCTTCACATCTAGGTTCCTTTGGACTACCGAAGACCAGATTCGCCCATATACACATCGACCTTATAGGACCCCTACCACCATCACAATGGTACCGTTATTGTCTCACCGCAATCGATCGGTTCACACGTTGGCCTGAGGCAATACCGATACAGGACATAACCGCAGAAACTGTGGCTAGAACCTTGACAAGCGGGTGGATCTCCAGGTTTGGATGTCCCAGTTTGTTACAGACCGTGGTAGGCAGTTCGAATTAGCGCTTTTTAAACACCTTTCTAACATCATCGGGTCCCAGCACAAGCGCACAACAGCCTACCATCCTGCCTGCAACGGAATCATCGAACGGTTCCACAGACAGCTGAAGGCCGCAATCGTCTGTCACGCCACCAACAACTGGGTGGAATCTTTACCGTTGGTTTTACTCGGCATCAGGAACGCCTACAAAGAAGACCTACAGTCTACGCCTGCTGAGCTGGTGTACGGTGAAACCCTAAGGTTGCCAGGTGAGTTGTTTCACCCCGGATCTAACGACACGACCGACATTACCGACTACGCGAGGCGCCTGAAAGCCCATGTCAAGCGATTGCAACCACAACCTGCATCACGTCATGGTACCAGACCTGTCTTCGTTTTCAAAGACCTCGCAACGGCTTCACACGTATTCCTTCGAGAGGAAATAAACCGTGGTTTCCTGAAACCGGCCTACACAGGACCCCACGAGGTGCTACAACAGAGTGACAAGGTAGTAAGTATCCTCCTTAATGGTAAAACAGTCACAGTGTCTATCGACCGCGTCAAGCCGGCATACATGCTACACGATCCACACAACACATACACACACACCTATTCACAGACACAACAAAATACAACACCACAGACCACCAAGGAGACCAACGCTGAAGAGTCTGGGGTTCGAAAACACGTTCCGGACGTAGGGTCGACTTCCCTGATTATTATCGCCCGTAACCCGGTCTCTGGAGGGGGGTGGTGTAGCGAGTCAGTAATTATATAACGTATGTAATATCTTTCTTATATATATAAAATTCTCGTGTCACAGTTTTCGTTGCCATACTCCTCCGAAACGGCTTGACCGATTTTGATGAAATTTTTTGTGCCTATCCGGTATCTATGAGAATCGGCCAACATCTATTTTTCATCCCCCCAAATGTTAAGGGTGGACCACCCC
>PKRV01000927.1:0-18127 GCA_003709505.1 Hyphantria cunea
TTTGATCTTAAAGTACGTTCCTTATGTAGGTATAGTTTCAAGTAAATATTTTGGACACCTTAAAATGAACTTGCTTATTTTGAATGTGATATTTTTTATTTATTTATACGGAACCACAACATTTAGCTCTACGTTGTTTCTCACATCAAAATTCTGTTTGTATATTTTGTTTGAATGTGTTATTGAATCATTTCTGGTAGAGTTGCGCATGTGGGATGATGCCTAAGGCGTTTCGAGGCAACGTTTGCGGAAATAATTTATTAGAATACATTTGGTTGTTTTCCAAAGCTTTTTTTATGAACACGAAAACAAACAGTATTTAGAATATTCGTAGTATTTTACATAACCAAATATCATTTACAATTTTTATATTACCTATGTATGTTTTACTAATTTCGTTTTGGCCTCTCAGCACTTAAGGCATCATAACATTTGGCTAAAAAGGAAACATAGAAGGTTAGTTTTTGGTTTTTATTACAATTTAAAGGTTGATCCTCGTCCTATTTCTGTCCAAGGTTAGCAGATAATATATAATGTACTTTTTCCATGATCATGTCAATATCATGGAAAAAGTACATCACAGTACATTACAGTACCTTTTTATTACGCGTGGAACCCCCACGGGCTGTCATCTCACCGGGGTTTACGGCGGGGCGGTGTATTGGAATCGAACCGACTAAAGCGATACGGTGTGCCACTCTGCGCCTAAGACGGGAGTGATCCGGAACCGCTTTATAACGACATCCAGAATGATCTTGACATAACTGTGTTAAGCATCACACTCATAACATATATGACTCAAAACCATGCAGGTATTTTCGACTACAAGATTCTCTTTATATTAAAATGAGCCTGCCAAAGTGACTCTAGTATACCTGATGACAAACACGAGCAGAATTCAAGAGTAGTCTATAGAATCAGTACATTACGAATGCAGACATACAGCATAGTGACCTACACTATGGCGGCCTATTGAGGTGCTTCTGAATGATTTGTCCTCCGGTCTTGCACTTAGGAACGAAACACGGCGGCTCGAGTGTTGTCATTTTAGGTTGGTTTCATTTATCCCCCTTCCCACCCCCCAAAGACCGGCAACGCACTTGTGACACCTCTGGTGTTACGGGTGTCCATGGGCGGCGGTAATCGCTTACCATCAGGCGATATGTCTGCTCGTTTGCCCCTTATACCATAAAAAAGAGAGGGTAGTACCGCCACGATCAAACCGCCCGTTCGTGCTAAAACAAGCGTAGTTCTACCACATTTTTAATATGTGGTCAGAACTGCGTCTGAACCAAGCTGAGCTTGGCATCCAGTGCAATAATTAATCGTAATTCTGTTCTAATTCCCATTTATACCAATTACTGTACCCTAATATAAATAAAGAAGTCAGTAATAGTGTAATTACCTAAACAAATAGAACAAAAAATTAACACAGAGGGTGGTAGCTGCAGAGTTGGTATTGACATTAGAAGCTACAATTACTTGCCCCTGGGCTTGTGTTGTATGCAACTCTTCACACAAAATGTATTGAAGTGTTAATATTAAATTTGTTTTGAATTGATGTTCATGGGTTTGGTGTTTATTTTGTTTTAAATAATTATAAAGAAATATGAAATTGCATTGAAGAAAATTTGATATCATTAGACGATCTTGTCTTATTTAGGGCGTTTTCCACCTTATAGTTCTTTTGCTAGGTCTTTTGATAGTGTTTAGGAACGGGTCACATATACCTCCAACACAAAGCGAGGATACTTCGACTAGGCGAGGTGATCATGCTTGGAGGGCTACCTCCCGACGTTTGATGTTGGTAAGTTGTATATATGTTAATCGGCGCGAGAACTTCTATTGCGCGATGCAGGATTGGTAGCTTCTTTGTACACTACGTTACTCCGTAATTCAGTGTATCTTCGGTAGATGGCGTTGTCAGATGTTTATGTTGGCGCTGTATGTGGAAGTCACCACAAAAGAAAAACACTGCTCGTGCAACTTAGTACACAACTAATTTGTCAATAAAGATCTCAAATATAGTGTACACCACAGAAGCTTGTACATATTTTTAGTTAACGGGTATAAAACTAATGTATTCGCTTCCTCTAGAACCGATTGTAGAAAGTTGATTGTTAAAGTTTAACTTGGCCGTAAGCAAAGGCGTACAAATGAGTAGAACAGCCTCTGACAACATAGAGATCAGAAAAATTAAGATGTTTATATTCTAATACATTACAGATTAGTGATCGCCATCAACCCTACACAAAAACCAACCAAAGAGGTCGCACAATGATAATTTTACATTCTATCTTTTGGACAGCCCTATATAATATTTGCGACTACCCTGTAGAACAAAGAGAGGCACACGCAGCGCGCGATGGACGCGCCACGCGACCGCCACGCGGCACAACGTGATGGGCACCGTTAAATTGATGCGATGAACTTACTTCGAGAGTTGTTACAAAAACATAGAGCTGGTATTTACAAAAAAAATACTGAAACTTGTTTGTCAGATAATTTTCTGTGTACATTCTTTTCGAACTCGGACTGCCTCAGAGGTGCACATCTTACGCCATCAAGTCCGTGAAGCAAGAAGTTCTGAATTCACCCGCTCCTGGACAATTATTAGAAACTATAAGGTATAAAAAAATATTTTTACATACACTAGAAAGTAGTAGTAGTATTCTGGGACGCGAAAATAAAAAAAAATTGTGTGAATACTCAGTTCAGTGATGAAACCAGTTTTTAAAATAATGATTTTACCTTATACTTTGATTTAAAAATAAAAAGTATCTCTTAAAATGTGTTGTGTTACAATGAACCAGTCTACTCTATATATTTTTTGTTCATTCGTGCATCTTCCATTTACGTACGTTTGATTCAACGCTGATTTTTGTCAAAGCCATCGTAAAACACTACCCGTCTCCCGATTGTTTTTATACAATTTAGTGAACACACTTTATTCACTCATTTAGACATGGTGTGTGCCATTATTTGGTTTGATTTGCGACTGACAGTTGATTATTTTTTTATTTATATGTAATGTTTTGTTGTGATATCTGTGCGTGTCAAAGTTTTGATTGTCTGTCAAATTCTTCATTGTAATGTCGGAGATTTTTTGATGCGATGTCATGACTCCGTGAGAATGTTTTTTGATGTTTGTTTCTGTGGTGTTCAATTGATATGAGATACTAAATACACACGAGGAGTACGATGATTTGTTATTAAATTCCTTTTTATTCCTTTTACAATGCTGTATTTTATCACACGATTGTTTTAACCTACATTTTAAAGCATTTAACATTCAATAGGTATGGTGGATGAAATCTGAATACATATTTAGAAAGAAAAGTGTTTAAGGCATTTCTACGAATCGTTTTTATACGAAATAATCCTTTATTCAAATGTACAGGTTAGCTGGTAGTACGTGCCATATTGAGATAAGCTTAATTCGATGATTTTAATTTTACAAATAATAGTTTCACATTCATTCCATAAAACATAAGTACTGTGAATAAAAGTTCACTTGAGTTGTCTCTTTCAAAACTCCCTATCATTCATTTTTCAAAACAATTGTCTCACAATTTTCCTCTCAAAGCTTTCCACTCATTCTTGCACGCGATTGCAATCGCTCATACGCTAAAATTCATTAAACTCAACACGCTTGGTCTGCTGTAAAGTCACCCCTGCATTCAATAATTACATACGTTTTAACCGATAGCCACCCTCTATATTTAAATATGGGTTTATTTCAATTGACTTAACTAGAATATACTTAAATTTCAATATAGATTTATAAATTTGAATCTTTAACTCCTTGTAATACGGATGAATTTTGTTTCGTTTTTTGATGTTGATAAAGGTGGTATTGAGTTGATTTGATTGGAATATTAATACAATTTTTGTTCTTATAAAATGTAACTCTATTTGTAGTATTGTCACCGCCACTTAAAAGGCCACATGTCGCCTCGAGGGCTATCCAGAGTTTTTGTGTTGCAATTTTTTATTGCTGAATTTAAGAAAATTGTAAAGGACCTCTTTTTGTCGTATCATAAAACACTGGTTTAAATTAACAAGGTAATTCATATTATTTGATTTATTTATTGATAGTAAAAAAACCTTTAAATACACCTTACGTATCATTTTATTACTACTCATATACGCATACAACTACTACAAATTTCTTTTGAAAAGTAATTACTTATTAATTTTTAGTAAGAGTAATTACGGTTGAAATAGACGAACTTGCAATT
Organism: Hyphantria cunea; assembly: GCA_003709505.1. Taxonomy (NCBI): domain Eukaryota; kingdom Metazoa; phylum Arthropoda; class Insecta; order Lepidoptera; family Erebidae; genus Hyphantria; species Hyphantria cunea. Next base: position 4,242 of record PKRV01000927.1, read on the forward strand.
GAGTAAATAAATATTTAACTTACATCTCTTTGCTAAAATTAGGAATAATGTAATTAATTAGATATAAAAATTATCCAACAATAAATTTCATGCTTGACCATCACTAACGATCAAAACAATCCCGTATCGTAACTCAGACCAAATAAAACTTCAATCGGACTTTTAATAGCTTTTAAAATTCCGTATTGACGGGCAAACGCTCACAGCATTTGTTTAATGGACACCGGGCAAACCGCGAAATGCCCGGACACGGAACAAAACTTAAAATAATTGGTCCGCAATACGCTTCAGTAACCAACACCCAAATGTGTACAAGGACGTTACCATTTTGATGCTTTTAATCCCTTAAAAAATATGTAAATGTGTAAATCGTACTTCTTTACTAATAAAACTGTGCTTTTTTTAGTATTAGACTTGGATTTGATGAATCTTTTCTTAACAAAATAAAATCATTAATAGTTAAAAATTGTGTCAATCACGATTAAACACGATAGATTGGCAATATATTTATTTAATATTTAAAATAGTTTGCATAGACAAATTTAATAAGTCAGTCATTCAAGAAGTAGCAGTGTGAAGATGAAACTATTTAAGTTATAGCTATAAGTACGTCTGTGTCTTTATTTTTTATAAAACGATATAAGAATAACTATAAAATATAAATAGTAGTATAAGGCTTTTATTTTTGACTTTGTTGTATGCTAGCAATATTTTTTTATAAAAGTATCAAGACTACGTGACGCACTAGAAGTTCATGAAAGAGTTATACCGTCCGCGTCGGTGACTATACGCGTAAGTCATTAACTAATACAAATAAATTAGATTTACGGCAAAAAATGGCGGATCAGTACCGAGAACGGTAATACTTCCCAGGGGATAGTGATAAAGCTTGATTTCTATACAGGATGTTGTTGAAATAGGATATTTTAAGATATAGTCATTTAAGTAATATGATGCATTGGAGTCACAATATTTGTGGATGAGATTTATGGATATATTTATTTCTATGTAATTATCAATATTTTCAGACCGTTTAGCATTGTTAACCATGCATGTTTACTTTAGGACTGTATTTTGAATGTAGATAAGGCAGCACATAATTTATTTTTACTTACTACTTAGAATAGGCGAATCACCAGTCCACTTTTCAATTATGTCTCCATAAACTACATCGAGTTTCTAACTGTTTTACGCGTATTCATAGTTTGTGTTGAACACTGGGGCTGGGTCGTGATAAAATTACTTTTTTTTTGTATTGCCTGTACTGCTTCCAATTATTACCTATGTCGTTCATTGCTGGCCAACTGGACATATTTTTTTCACTTATCTCATTTTGTATTCATTCGATATAGTAAAAAGTCATAGCTACATTATTTCCAATTTGTAATTAAATACCATTCGCTACACAAATTAAAACATAAATCAAATAATAATACGAAACATTTTCAACAAATCTGTTAACGAAACTTTTGTTATCGTACATTAACCAATTTATTTAATTCGTTCAAACCTCAGTAAAATAAACGGAAAAGCGAAATAAACGGGCGTTTAATTAACTAGTTGCTACGGAGTTTCAGAAAACATGTGTCTGTTTGTGTTTGAGTGTAACATGAGAATATTTTCGAAAACATGAACGATGCTGGAATTGTTCCATTTTGCAGTGTTCCTTTTGCATTTACGTTCGTGTATTTGAAACAGAGAAAATGGGTGTCTTGGATCCTAACAGGCTCTTTAAGCTACAATTTTCTAATCAACATTCAGTATGAATATTTAAAAGTGTTTTTTCAGTAAATAAGTATATAGTTTTAAAAAACTACAAACATGCTTATAAAAGGATGTTATAGACAAAAATATGGGCGGAGCTACTGAAAGTATGTCAAATAGATTGTAAAATATGAAGTAGAGATTGGGAGTATGTTTATTTTTTAAAGGAGAGGATTGTTTTATGACGGAGGAGAGGAAGTAATGAATAGTTCGTATAGACTTGCATAATAAATTTTGAGTTCTACTTCCAAAGAGAATTGTTATTGCGGAAATAACCTTTAGTTAGTTAAATTACAAAATTTATGAAAATGACAGCTTTAATGATTTTTTCTGCTATCAATTATGTATAAACAGCCATATATTATTTTATAATACCAATGCATAGCGAGGAATAAATTTAAACACCATGTATAAGTTCAGAGTGACACAGGACCAACCTTTTCCGCAATCTAATTACAGTAAGTGGTTTCCTATCTGCTCTGTGCAATAAAAGGCTCTGTTGTGCACTGAAAGATATAAATTAATTCTTTGATAATAGTTATATCAATATTTAACTTTTAATTATCGAATGAAAAATTGTTTTTTTTCACATTTTAAGTTCATGTAGCTTCTTTCTTAGATTGTGACCAGTTCGACAAGCCTATTGGTGAAATAAAGATATGCTCTAATTTTTACTGGGCATAGTTAATTTAAGGCTGTTTCTTATATCTGATAGTTGAGGAAGGTTCTTAATCTTTATTTTCAGGCAGCGGTTTGTTAAAGAAAGCGTAAATCGCGTTGCTAGTAACTATGAACAAACACTTTTTTTAAATTAGGTACTTGTTTATTTACAACACTGATAATAACTGAAGTAATAAATAATCTGGATTCGCAAAAATATTTTAATGTCAAAAAAAAATAGTTTATTTTCGTTTACAAAAAACAATGTCGTACAATAGAAGTAGGACCCTCCTTTTAAGCAAAAAAAAATGTCTGTATTAGAAGAACGTAAGATATTATAATAACTAGATCAATGAACTCTATGAATAAATGGGCTTAAGAGATACTGCTTGTTGAATTAGCGAATTTAGGAATGAATAGAAATGAGTAATACAAGTGTCAATGTTAGAGAAAGCGAATGAAGATTCATCTATAGCGAATGGTTTAATGATATACCGGTATTCGTACATTTAATTAAATGAAGACTGCATATGCACGATATCGCGTGACGTAGACATGCACAAATGTCGATATAATGAACCAGTATTACGCTGCACTCGTAATAGTATGGGGATGAAATGCTATACTCTAGATAATAATATTGCACTAATTAATTTTCTCTTGACCCTTAAATACGCTTACTGACATGGATGTGTGGATGGCATGAGCAAGGAGTCTGAAAGGTGTGTTAGAAGACAACAAAGAGAAGTACGTACCTAAAACAAATTAGGTATCGTATTCTTAATTTGTGACGCTAAAGGAAGAGCAAATGTATGTTAGAAGTATGGGGATACCAGTAGCAGACAACCAACGACAATAAGACAGATGGACCATATAATGTTCTAATGCTTATTTAAAAAATACTTGCATTGATAATAAAGAGATAATTTTTATTTTTATTAAGAGTAACACAGATGACACTCACGTCACTAAAGCATCTGTCACAATGACATTTGTCACGTGATCAAAATTAATACAGGGCCCTATTAAGTGAATTAGCTGTCCCGAGGTGCAATTATTAAATTAAAAATGTATTTGTGTAAAGAGGTTTATGATGAATTTTAAATTGTCCCCAGTTTGTATGATTGTTTGATGTAATTTGTATAACTGTTTGATGTTTATCGTGTTTTTATTGTTTTTGATGAGATAAATGAAAACATCTAATTTTCTATGTTTATGTCAGATTAATGCGTAGTAACTTGTTAATGTTGTTCACTGCCTCTGTGGCGCAGTGGTAGCGAATGCGACTGCTATGCTAGAGGTCTCGGGTTCAATTCCTGAGTCGGACCAAATGTTTGTATGATCTGCAATTATTTGTTTCGGAGTTTGGGTGTTTTCTATGTATAATATGTATTACAAAAAAAGTATATAAGTATTAATATCAGTTGTCTAGTACCCTATATATAGTACAAGCTTTGCTTAGTTTGGAACTAGATGGCGTTGTCTGATAAAATGTTCGAACATAATGTTCTCAGATTTTTGTTAAACTGTTGTTGTTGCAATCCGATTTACAATAATAATAATAATAAGTAAGATTTGTTGTATATTTCTTTAAAAATAGTTTTCAAAAAAACTTAAGTTCTAAAATTAAACAAAACCTAATCTTTGAACAAAAACATTTTAAATATTCTAATTTTGCAAGTGGGTTGAAATTTTATTTAAGAAACTTATTTATACTGAATTGTTAAGACAATCTTGAAATATTGTCTAATTTAACGTAATCTGGCTATTCACTGTACGACACGTAGAACAAACACAATTAGACAGTTGTTGAGAACGAACAAACAAATAGACAACGGATAGATATTATCTGTCGCAGTGTTGTCGTGACAAACAAGACGTGATCGGGGTAAGAGTTTACTGGGATAATATTTTTTCAGGATAGTGTCTTTAGAGGTTATTGGACTTTCTAATATATTTTTTTTATTAAGAATACTTAGCGTTTGTATAGAGTAAAAGGTACACTGGCTATACTTAGGTCCTTTTAATGTGGGAGAGCCATGCTTCGGCATGAATGGGCTGGCTCGACCGGAGTGATACCACGGCCTCACAGAAAACCGATGTGATACAGCGCTTGCGCTATGTTTCATAGATTGAGTGAGGATACCGGAGCCCCAAATCCCAATCCCTCCCCCATCCTCCTCCTCATCTCCCAAAGGCGAGCAACCTACTTGTGACGCCTCTGGTGTTGCAGGTGTACATGGGCAGCGGTAATCACTTACCAAATCCGTCTGCTTGTTTGCCCCCTATGAAATAAAATAAAAATAAAACTTAGATTCTTAAATAGTGCGCTAAACTGATCACTTGATGGAGTAATGATCGACGTAATTGGTTAATAGGAGCTAGAACTGAGAAGTCCAATATTGCTCAAGGACTATTTGTACCTAAAATATCTTGCATAAGGCGTAACTCCACAACTCTGTATCAAAACAATATCACATAGTTAAAAGAACCGCAGATATTCCTATTTTCTTTTGATTTGAAATGGTATTATTTTTTGCATCTTCGTTCATTTCATCTTTATAAAATAAAAATAATAAACAAATAAGTAAAATAAATCCGATATATTTGGTATTATTATGCGGTATTCCAGTGTTATTAAATAATTTCTGCTTAATTTGAGACTGATGGCGTTGTGTTATATGGTTCCGAAAATATTTATTAATTTAATTAGATTTCAGTATCTTCTTAAAAAATGTATTAGTAGCTAGTAGTTTTACTTGAAAAATAATAATAATCAAAATTCATAGTCTAGGCGTTCATATTACTTCCCATTTTGATTTATAAAGCATGGACCTGTCAAAGAGTGACATTATAAACGCCTGTATTCCATTTCAACAGTTCAACAATTACACAAAAAAGTCCCCACTTACCAATTAATTTAGCACATATCAAAGTAACAGCTAATATAACAGATGTTCGGACGTTTCTGAACGAAAATTAATCCTGGTGTGGAAAGAACAGTAATACCTCTCGAACAATCACTTGTCACTAGAAACCACTCATGCGCATTCAAGTAGCGGAATTATTTGCGTTGGTACTAAAGCGCTTTTAGCGCTGTAATTTCAGAAATTTTACCAACAATAACTAAGAGATAATAATTACGAAGAATAAAAAAATGTTGTATTGAAAATACCGTGAGTGTTTAAACGAGAATATGACTATACTATGTTGTACTGTCTAACTGAATGATTTAATACGACCATCATCATCATCATCATCAGCCTATCGTAGTCCACTGTTGGCATAGGCCTCTCCAATTGCACGCCACTTAGTTCGATGCTCGGCTTCTCGCTTCCAGCTCCTGCCATCCGTCTTGCGCAAATCATCATTTCACCTGACTTGTGGATGTCCTACGCTACGTTTGCCGAGACGCGGTCTCCATTCAAGAACTCATTCACCCCTACGGTTATCGGCTTCGGAAAATGTGGCCAGCCCACTGCCACTTCAGCTTGCTAATCCTGTGGGTTATATCGATGATCCTGGTTCTTTGTTGGATTACTCGTTCGTGTGTGTGTGTGTGTGTGTGTGTGTGTGTGTGTGTGTGTGTGTGTGTGTGTGTGTGTGTGTATGTGTGTGTGTGTGTGTGTGATCGTTTCTGATGCGATACCTTACAGAAACGCCAAATACGATCATTAGTTTAATAAAAAGTATGCAGTTTGTGAATAAATATTGATGTAATAAATAAGTACGTGGTCAATATTAACTATAGTTAATAGTATAACCACTACTAAACTATTTTAGAAAATCAATAATTCGTAAATAATAATATTGTAGTAGTAATACTGATAGAAGTACTGGTTTCTCGTCATATGAAATGCGTTTGTTTAAAGCGCTTTAAAATCGAACTTAACTAACACAAAATGGTGAAGTAATAAACGATATTTTCGCTCCAAAACATTTTGACAAAAGGTGTCAGATTGACACTTGCGTTAGTGGCAAGTGTAAAAACTGTCATGCATTGAATAGGGTGGTGTTACAATTTGTATCAAGATACCATTTTGGTTTTATATCAATTGAAATTTGGAATTTGAAATGAGAATGATTATTTAATGTTAGTGAACGGTATGCGGCGGTTTTTTGTAGAGAAATATTTCAAACAAGTTTATCTTCTAAGACCATTGAATTAACATTGTAGAAATCATGACCTTCACAATACCAAAACAGGTAACATTTCACCATGGTTAATGTTGCCGTGTTATGCAATTTTGACTGCAAGGTTTTCTACTGCGTTCAGTGTTATGGGTTCAAATCCCATATAGGACAACACTGTGTGTGATCCAAAAATTATTGTTCTGAGTCTAGGTATTCTTTGTGTCCGTTTCATGAATGTTTTAACTCCCCCGTGACAGGATATATGTTAATAATGTGTGAATTGTCTTATTTAAAAAAAAACAAGGGATTGTTTGTTAGTCTGTTTTTTTCTCTCTATATATTTTATATTTATATATATATTAGTTATATTATATATACATATATATATTAGTTGGAAACTGATATACCTTACATCTCATACTGTGGGTACCCAACAACTAATATAAGACGCGCATATGCAAGTTAACTGAAAGCGATCTCGACTGAGATTATGAGTCACCTGGGTGATGTATAGCGTAAACTGTTACAATCACAGAATAAATAATCAAAATAGAACTGACATCTATTTTTTCTTTAAATATTCATTATTACATAAATACGATAACAAGTCAAACCATTGCCTACCACGTTGCAAGGATTTATACTAATATTAGCTGAGCCCCACGGTGTTGCCTGTGGTGTGACAGCAACCGCGGGTAACGCCACGGGGTGAAGCCAGTCAAAACAAGTAGCACAAGTTACTCCTCATATCATCAGCAGCTATCAACGAAGTCCTGTCAAAATCAGTCCAGCCATAGAGACAGTCAAAAAAATTAAAAACTGATTTTTTTGATGTAATTATCGTATATACTTTCTTTTTGCATTTAATCAAAAGTTTTAAGTTGTCTGATGTTACAGATACATTTTATTTTTTGTATAGATTATAATTCCGAAAGTAATTCTGTCTGCCTACGTTTTCACGGATAGACCGCTCAACCGATTTCTGTGTAAAATGAATTTCATTGAATGACGTTGAAGAAAGACATAGGCAACTTTTTGTCTAGATAACCAACATATTAGTAAGCTGAAGTGGCAGTGGGCTGGCCACATTTGCCGAAGAACCGATAACCGTTAGGGTAAACGAGTTCTTGAGTGGAGACCGCGTCTCGGCAAACGTAGTGTGGAACGTCCACAGGCCAGGTGGAGCGATGATTTGCGCAAGACGGCTGGCAGGAGCTGGATGCGAGAAGCCATAGATCGAACTAAGTGGCGTGAAATTGGAGAGGCCTATGTCCAGCAGTGGACTGTGATAGGCTGATGATGATGATGAACCAACAACAACGAAAATCGTTTAATAAGAATAAAAATCTTATAAGAATTAAGTTCACCAAAAAGTTGTAATAAAAGTGACCGGTTTTATTTTTATTTTATTTATTGGCTTTGCAATGGTTAAAATAAATTAATGTACATGTTTTACATGCTATATTGGTGTTTTTATTTTATTTTAATGATACAGTAACTTTTATCAATTTAAAGTTATATTCTCTAGACTTCCTACTATTTTTTACATATTATTATAGGTATACTGGTTGTACACATCATCATCATCTTCCTAGCCTTTACCCTAAGATTTGGGACGGTTACTAGTTCTATCGATTCGATCGGAGCGACTGACATCGGACCTCGAAGCCTGAGGGTGAACTGAATTCGTAGGTTGAATTAGTTGTCAGTATATTAGAGGTCACTGACTGCTCAATAATAATTGCCATAGATGTTCATGACAACCGGCACCAAAGGCTGCTATTAAGAATTTCTTGTAAGAAAAACCCAACAGCAGTCCGACCCGGGAATTAAACCCGAGACCTCTTAATCTGCAGTCGCTTATGCTGGTTATACACATAACAAAAAAACATTTTGCGACTGTGCCAGAAACTGTATTAGAAGATGCCAAAACACAAGATATGAAAACCACTAAATAATGATTGTTTTTGTTCTAGTACGATTAAAAAAATCTCAGATAGTGTTTATTTATATGTACGTGTACTGACGTTAATATTTCGTTACAATTAAATGTAACCTACAACCATCTGTCCTATCTGACTAACCAGATCTATGTTTCCAAAGGAAGGAACTTATAATTGAATTTCTGTTAACGGCACCCCGTTGACTGTTGAGTCTGGTCATAACTTGATCGCTCTGTACGAATCCTTTGTCCAGCAACATTGTATTAGATTATTTCTATTGCTGTTTAAACTGTTATGTGTGTTGGTTATGAACTTATAAGAATGGCTTCTGGCTATTATTCTTAATGATATTTTTAATATACCAACTAAGACAGTAAGCAAAGGTTTTAAATAGAGGACTTTGAAAATTGTGTTTATACAGGTATTCAATAATAAGGTTATGGGTATTAGTTTTTTTTATTAAAATTCAGCTGTAGAAGGACACAAACAATATCATTGGACATATGGAATACAAATTATTTATTATTTATTTATAACTTTTCGCACTTTTGTACATCGGCGGACTCAAAGGGTGTTCTTTGCAAGTCAACCTAAGAATGGTGTAAAAATGTTGTAAAGGCGCAAATAGATTATACAACTTCGAATCTAAGCTACATAAATAAGCAACATACATACATAAGCATAGATATAAAATATACTGTACTTACATACATTTACATGTCAAATACATAGATACATATCATTACTACACGGTTGGCCTAGTGGTTTCAGTGGTCGCCACGCCACTTCCTTCTGCGCCAAGTGTTGTGGGTTCAAATCCTACATGGGACAACACTTTGTGTGATCCATAAATTGTTGTTCTAAGTCTGGGTGTACTTTGTGTCCGTTTCATGCATATTTGTAAAGATCCCCGCGACACAGGAATGAATATTCCTAATGCGGGAGTAGTCTTTTAAAAAAAAAAAAAAATATTACATTACATTTATAAACTATGGATTTGACAAATTTGGTTGGCTTGTTATCCCTTTGATAATTCCATTTAAGCAATCATTTAGAAAGAGCTGAAATGAACTGAAAGAGAGAAAATATATTCAGGTAGAGTAAACAATTTCAGGGCAGTAGCCCACCAGGGGGCAGTGGCCTGCCAGGCATGATTACCTGGCCTGTTCGTAGGATCCTCCCTTTGTGTTGGAGGGACATGTGACCCGTTCCTCTACACTGTGATTACGGAGTCCCCAATCTGCACATGGCCAGTGTGGGGACATATGGCCTTAAGCTTCTCCTGAGAGGAGACCTGAGCCCAGCATTGGGTCATTATGGGTTGTTGATGATACAATTTATGATTATACTGTAAACAGTATAAGTGTACGGTTGATATGTTTGAGTTTTTTCTCAAGTGTTTTTATCGGAAAAGTATGATAATGACTGAACAATTTTACACCCAATGTTAGCAAGGTCTTATAACTTCAGTTTTAAGAGATAAACTTACTTGTATTTTTTTAAAGTTTATTTTAATAAATACTTATAAAAAACGTATAGTGGAGTAATCTAACAAACTTTACGTATCATGTTTTGAAACAGAAAAACCAGAATTCTAAAATATCTATTCTTTTTTGTTACTCCACTTTCTATATTGATAAAAAGAAAATACCAATCACAAACTAATGCAATAAATCATAGAGTTAAAGTATATGAATCACGGATTATCTCAATAAAAATAATAGCGTAACGTTTTGAGAATACGGGAAATAAATAAACGAATCTTATCGGCTTCCTGCTTTCTTTGTTTTAGGATTTCATTTTTTATGCTTTGCCAATGATAAGTTATGGATTTATTTGTGTTTATGTGAAGAGGTTAGAAGTTATTATTTTATTATTTTCCATCATTTTTTGTGACTTTATAGGTAGTGTTTTTTAAGTATGGAAAATTTAAAAGTATAGTTGTGTAAAAAATATTCTGTGATTTCTTTTACGTATACGAGATTTGATGCAAATACGATTGGCATAGTTATAATGCCAGAGCAATACACAGCAACAACTAACAACAACTAACAACAACTTTGTATATCACTTACTAAAAAAACTAGTTTAATATGGAGCCTAAGATAACTTTTTATTTTGTAGATATTTGTAGATGCTTGATCAAAATATACACAATGCTTCAGCATTACTGAGACAACCATTCGAGCATACTGATTATGTTAATGGTTTCCTCAGATCCTACTGGTTCCATTCAAAACGCTTGCTTTAAAATTAATACAATTGATCAGCCTACTGTTTCTGCTTATTTACATAGATTTGCATACATGCTTTGGACACTGGCAAAAATACAAAATGTTTACCTTTACTTAAGTTAATTTCATTGAAAGTTGAGTACAGCCGACTAGATCTGATATTTTTTTCTTAACGTTAATAAACAATTTTAAGTAGTGCAAATCATAAATTATTTTAGGATCCAAATGTTATGATTCTTATTTTTTATGGATATATAGAGTAAACGAGCAGACGTGTGAACTGATGGTAAACGATTATATACGCCCATGGACACCCACTACACCATAGGCGTAACAAGTGCGTTGCCAGCCTTTGGAGTATGGACCTCCGGTATCCTCACTCACTCGGTGAATCACAGCACAGGCGCTTCTTTTAGCTCTCAAGTTACTTACTTGAGAAATCATGCAGATAATTAAAATTATCACTTTTCATTTATTTCCGTATTGTCTACTATGACATTATTTATGCTACACCTGTGGAGAAATGGAGCACATGTCCCTCCAACACAAAGGGAGGATCCTCCGACCAGGCGAGGTGATCATGCCTGGCGGGTACTGCCCAACGGTTGATGTTGAAATATGCTAAAATATGCTAATCAGCGCGAGAACCTCTATTGCACGATTCAGGTTTGGTAGTTTCTTCGTTTCCTTTGTTACTCTGTAGTTCGACGTATCTTCGGTAGATGGCACTGTAGTGTATTTTCTAGTTGCGCTGTTTGTGGAATTCGCCACAAACCTATTGCACAATTAAAATAAAAAGAATATTTTAATTGAAAAATATTTTGGATGGACCTATTTAATGTATTCTAATAAGACTTCTTTAAAGTTCGTATGATTAACGAACACTTCAGAGGACGGTGTCACTTCAGATATCTAAGCATTTGATATTAAAATATTAAATGTATTTTATACATTGATTTCTTTTTTATTTGAATGATCGCATAAATTTTAAAAATTCTTGAAATGGAATAAATATAGCATTCAGTCTTCTTCGACAACAAACAATTTTGAAAATTTGCAGAATGTCTGTTTATTACTTAACAACGTAAACTTAACAACTGTAGGTAATATTGCTATAAATCATCATTACATATGATTTAGTCTGCGTCAATACAAAGTTATCGGAACTACTCCTATGTCCAGGTACGACATAAATCATCGCATCAGCTCTGCGGTTTAGATCAACATGCAAATACCCGAATGGGGTGTTGGAGAATTAACGTGATGGAGGTATCGAAGTTTAGTTTGATTAGTTTATAGGTGATTAACGGGCCTAGTATATTAACATCCATTACTTTCTATATACTCATGTTTTTTAACCTGACGTTTACAAAGTACACTGCGGAATATGAAGAGTCCATACACTTAAGATAAAATAATTTCTTAAAAAAGTTGACGAATATACAAGAAGATGAAGACCAAAGAAAAAGTTGACATTCTATATCATACAAAACATGACGAGAAAAAGGGGATTGCATTCTATTTTTCTCTCTCAGAGCCCAGTTGCACTCGGTGATTAAAAACAATCACCGAGGGTAAGCAACGACGGTGCGGTCAGTATCTAGATGGGTGACCGCTGGTGGCATGTTACCATGAGCGTCTCCGTGATTCGGAGGTCACGTTAAGCGGTCAGTCCCGGTTGTTATCATATGATAACAGTCGTGAAGCTTAGTTGCAGGCCTTTGGGCGGCTTAAAAACATCCAACGGCAAGATTACGTAGCCACAACGTAGTCTTGCCAGTCCCCAACCCGCACTTGGCCAGCGTGGGGACGTGCCCTTAACCCTCTCCTGAGAGAAGACCGGAGCCCAGCCGTGGGACATTATGGGTTGTTGATTGATTTATTTCTAGCCATGTTGAACATTATTGATGAAAATAAATTTTTCGGAGTCAAGGGTGGAGTCAGAATTACAGATTTCTTAGATAGTTCTATAAGAATGTTTATATTTATTCCTAACATTAGCACTCCCCATTTTATCTGTTATCTGATTATTATCTAAATATCCTGCTTTGATTTTTTGTCCAAAATTAATCAATTTTTCCAGGCCCGTCGGTTGGGCCGTTAGCTGTGTTATAAACAAGACAAAATTCTTCACAATGTTACACGTTGCGTCAGCTCTGTAAGATGATGAAATATACATCAAAGACCATATCTTCTACGATTTTTATAGCAATAATTAAATAGCGGTTACTCATAAGAAGATGAGATAACAATTCGCAAACGGTTACCGTTTCAACATTAGACCTAAATCACGCATTAATTCAGGTCTAACTCACGCGCAAAAGTGATCTGAACAACCTCCAGTAATTTGTTAGACTCTCACAAACAATTCGTACATATTTTCTGATATATACGTACCGTCACTAAATGCACCTAATGACCACGACAAAATCTTCACAACACAGTAAAGAATGCACCCGTGACAGCTATCCTCACAAGGTATTTCAATTAGATACATTTGTCTTGCAATCCGACAGCGTCACGTACGGCGTTTAATTAAAGCGGTAAATATCGTCAAATGCTGAGCTTATATATTGTAGCGTGGGAGAGCCACGCTTCGGCATGAATGGGCTTTACCGGACTGATACCATGGCCTCACAGTGTGAAACCGCGCTCGCGCTGTGTTTCATTGAGTGAGTGAGGATACCGGAGGCCCGTACCCCAATCCCTCCCCCTATCCCCGTTCCCATCCCCCAAAAGCCGGCAACGCACTTGTGACACCTCTGGTGTTACGGGTGTCCATGGGCGACGGTAATCGTTTACCATCAGGCGATATGTCTGCTCGTTTGCCCCTTATACCATAAAAAAAATATGGATGAAAATCTATTAGTGGTTAAGGTTAACGGAAGGTTAACGGAAACTTCATCATCAGCCTATCGCAGTCCACTGCTGGACATAGGCCTCTCCAATTTCACGCCACTTAGTTCGATCTATGGCTTCTCGCATCCAGCTCCTGCCAGCCGTCTTGCGCAAATCATCGCTCCACCTGGCTTGTGGACGTCCTACACTACGTTTGCCGAGACGCGGTCTCCACTCAAGAACTCGTTTACCCCAACGGTTATCGGTTCTTCGGCAAATGTGGCCAGCCCACTGCCACTTCAGCTTGCTAATC